>JWHW01055156.1:0-29232 GCA_000931545.1 Papilio glaucus
ATGCTTAGTTTTTGATTTTCTAAGAACTTTCAGTTTGACCCTCGTACTAATTTGGACCTCAATAAAAAAAATCAATAGTATTTGAATCCCACTTAAAACTGCTTGCTAACCCCTGGTTTAGGCAATGCTTTAATACACAATAAAATATGCCAGTGAACAGCTCCTCTTTATATCAACAATATTTAAACATTTCTTGACGATATTGTTAAACTTTTGAGCAGCAACGTATATTTAATACCTTATAGACTAGACTAACACTCAGAGTTTTGTCTTAAGCTGTTACATGTTTTATCGTGTTAATTATTTATAGTAGTTTACCTATTACATACAATTAATGTATTTAAAAAAAACAACAAGGTATACCTGTAAGTATCTCTTTCATTTATTGTTACAAATAGTAATCGCTTCCGCAGCTTGCGTATCTGGCTATCCTGGTTTATGCGCATAGTATGTATGTCATTGAGATACTTTGTCGCGTTGTCGCGTTCAAACTTCAATGCTGCCACTTCCTGAGTTGAGAAAGGAAATATTTAGTTGTAGGTGGCTATTTTCCACAACTCCACCGCTAGCTCGTATTTTGCGTGTCGGCGTAGCCAGTCCAACTTTTCGAAGCCGAGCCGAGACAGAGAACAGATATAAATATCAATGCATAGCAATAACTCCACTATGTAACTTGTAAACCTCGAAGCGAGTAACAATTGCTATGTCTATTAACTTAACTGTCTTTCGGTCGATCATTTCTCAGTGTTCATAAATAAGTAAATAAAAAAAATACAAACCTCAGTGAGTTGTGCTATTTTCTTTTTAGCTTTCGAATAGTTCACAACGGCCGTCAGCTGACCCGCGGAAGCGGACTCGAACGCGGCACTCAGCGCGCGTGCCGACGCCGCACCGTGCGCCGCGGCAGCGCTCACCCATTTCTGGAGACACGACTCGAGTAGCGCTATCCTAACCTATCATCATAAAAATGTACAATAAATTAACAAAAAAAGGTAAAAACATTTGAACATGATACCCAGGAGAGCGAATAAAAGCTGATAAGTAATCACGGATTTCCGACTTGGATTCCTGGGCTTATACTTCTAGCTTCTTCTTCTTTTGGTTAATATGGTTCTTTTATTGTATTATTTGTACTGACATTATAAAGAGAAAATAAAGAAAAGAAGAAAGAGAGAAAAGATTTTATTGTTTAATTTGTTCCCAATAAACTAAAAAGTAAAGAACCATTTTAGAGAGCGTTACTCTTTTTTTATTTAACGAATCTGCGGGGATTTATGAGTATATGATAAATTTACAATAACCTTGGCTTCATGTAACTCTTGGCTGGCCGGCTGTGGGACGTCAACTTTTGCGGTGACTACATTGTACAGTGACAACTCTTTTTCTAGAAGTAACTTATTATACAGCTCATCTCGTAATCTGCGTTCCACAGCTCTCAACCTTACTACTTCTATTTCTAATTTCTTCAGTGTACTAAGCCGTTTTGCAGCAGTCTATATTAACGAGAGAAATATATTTGAAGTTTATGAAAAATGTAAGATGGGCTGGGATGGTCTCAATAAAAAATAATCCTTTAAGCTAGAACACATTAATTATTTTTTCATTTTACATTTTGTAATCATGTCATGATGACAAATTATATTTAATATGTATTTTGCAAGAAAGTATTACCAGAAATCTATATGAATACCATACATTTTTTTTTATTTACGCATATTCTTTTACTTTTTTTTATACGAGAAGGGGGCAAACGAGCCTCGAGAACACTGAGGTGATCAACGTCGCCCATGGACACCTGCAACACCAGAGGAACTGCAAATGCGTTGCCGGCCTTTAAGGAAAAGATAAGCTCGCTTCTTGAAGGACCCTAAGTCGTACTGGTTTGGAAATACCGCCGAGGACAGACCGTTCCACAGCGCGGCTGTGCGTGGCAGAAAATTTCGCGAGAACCGCACTGTGGAGGAATGCCAGCCATCCAGGTGGTGTGGATGATACCTGGCGGTCTGTCTTGTCGTCCTATGACGAAACTCGGCGGCTGGAATCGTTCCAAACAATTCTTAGACAGACTTACCAAATAAATTAGGTACTTCAATGTTTTATATATTAGACATCTGTAAATTGTTCACAGTATAGATCAAGTTCAAAGTGTTACACCTAGTACAAGACCCATATATCTCTGTCATTAGATATTTCACAACCTGATTGTAAACATCGTTAACTTATAATCTCACGCCCGTAACCCAGAGGGGTAGGCTCTCGCTTCTTCTACATGCATTCATCTACGCATACATACTCGTCGGTTATGGGTGCTCCTTTTATCGCCCTTTTTTAGTAAACCGCTAATCTGATTGATATAAATTTTCCTGGGGCGACCCCAACCAACACTGCCACTCACTTTTGCAACATAAATTTGTTTCGTTATTCTCTCTTCATTCATCCTTTCAACATGCCCGAATCACCGAAGCATATCTTTCTCAATTCTAGTCACAACATCCACTTTTAAGCCACACTTTTCCCTTATAACGATATTTGTATTCCTATTATTCAACGTCGCGCCTAACATACTTTTTAAGTATCGCATCTCAACGGCATTAACTCTACTAGCATGCTTTCCTGCCAAACCCAGGTTTCAGCGTTGTGTATAGCCAGACTAGCCTTTATAGACACATTCTGACTCCTTACTACTGTACTTATAGCCCCATTCATTTTATTTCCCTCATTCACTCGTCGTTCAAAATCTTTAACATGCCTACAATCTTTACTAAACATACACCCCAAATACACAAACTCTTCCACCTGTTCCACTTCTTTACCATTAACATTTATATCAATTACTGTCTTACTTTGATCTCTTTCAAACACCATTACTTTCATCTTATCTACATTCATCTTCATACCTTTACCTTCTAATGAATCATTAACTACATTCAGCATAAGCTATAGGTCCTCCGCCGACGACGCAAACACGACCTGGTCATCGGCGTACAAGAGTCATTTTACAACCAGCTCGCCCATTCTTAATCCACGATCTTTGTCTTACAAAGCTTTCAAAAAATCATCCATAAAGAGATTGAACAGCCACGGGAATGCTTCACAGCCTTGTCTTACACCTTTATTGATGCTAAACCAGTCTGAGTTGACCCCGTTAAAGCTAACACAAGTAGTAGAATCTTTATAAAGATTCTTTAATGCTTGTATAAGATCACTGTTCAATGCAAACTCAACTAAGGTTGACCATCTCTTTGAACTTTGTCATAGGCCTTTTCTAAATCTACAAAGGCGCAGAATTTTTTTTGGTATACAGCCAAAAACTTTTCTGTGATCATACGTAAAGAAAAGATCTGATCCATGCAACCCCTTCCTTTTCTAAAACCTGCTTGCACATCCCACATTCTTTCTTCTGTTTCCTTCATGACTCTTTCAATCAGTACTTTAGCATAAAGTTTTCCACAATGTTGAGAAGGCTGATTCCTCGGTAATTTTTACAATCATGCTTTGAACCTTTTCCTTTATATAAAGGGACAATGACAGCTTTACACCAATTTTCAGGTACTAGGCCATGTCTCCAACATACATATATTGAATAAGATCTACAGCAGGCTAGTAACTAAACCTTCTCCAGCTCTCAGCATTTAAAGGGAAATCCTATCCACGCACGAGTAATTTAACCAATTTCATTTTTTTCATCGTAATCATAGCCTCATATAAAGTTATCTCACTTTCCAACTCCTGTTCCATATGAGTATTTGCCGTGTAAGATACAGATTTTTTTTTTATGGTAGAAGGTGGCAAACGAGCAAGCGGATCACCTGATGTTATGTGAGCGCTACCCATAGACATCCGCAACAAGTAAGTGTGTTGCGGATGCGTTGCCTACCTTTAAAGGACAGAGGAGGGATAAAGAGGAGAAAGGACGTTTTCGTTTCCCCGTTAACACCCTCCCCGTCCAATCCTCTTCCCATTCTTATCCTATCCTTATGAGAAAAGGGTGGGAAGGGGAAGAGGATTATAATTAGGCCTCCGGCACCTCACTCATCAGACGAAATGCAGAGTACTTCTACTTCACGCCTGTTTTCTGTGAGGTCGTGGTATCTCACCGGTCGAGCCGGCCCATTCGTGCAACAGATGTTGTTGTTGCGGGGTCTACCACTGTTAAACCAGATGCCTCCTCGCATTCAAACAAACTTTCAAAATATCCCTTCCATCTCTTCAGAATTGCTACTTCATCAGTCACATTCGTATCACGAACAACATTCATTGTACTGATTGTACTGACATGCCTCTGGCATTTTTGACGAATTTCCAAAACATTTTTATGTTTGCCTGGAAGTCGTCAGACAATCTTTTTTCATCCTTCTCCTTCCTTTCTTGTTTCTTTCTATTCACTACCTCATTCACTCTCTTCCTCAAACAACGGAATCGTAACTCAATCCTTTCGATATCTTTATTCGTACAGTCAGATTTCTTCTTTCTTCTTCGTATTCACTTCCCTATCCCACCACACCATGTTGGCTTTTCTTGCGTCCTTCCTCTTGCTTATTCCACATACTTCGGTGGCAGCTTCCACTATTCCATTCTTTAATTTAGCTCAAGCACTCTCAACGTCCATTTCTTTAAAATTCCTTTCATTTCACTCGCAAAATTTTACTTCCAAACAACTTACATATTTTTCTTTCACACAATCATCTTGAAATCGTTCTACTTTAATACCTGGGTAGTAGATGCAGGTGCTCGATGGCGCCAACGTTTGAACAAACCCTTGACCCGGCATAACACTGGATAGTCAGTTCCAACGTTGGAACCCCGATAAGCCCTCGTATCTACTACCCCGCTTTTCATTCTTTTATCCAAAACTACAAAATCTATTATGCTTCGATCTTGCCCTCTTTCCTATGTATACATATGAATCTTCTTGTGGCAGAACAAGGTATTTGCCACAACAAGATTCTTTTCCACACACAAACCTAATAGCAGACACAAATTTTGAATTTAGACTGTTAGACTATGAAATTACGACAGTTTTAACAAGTTAGTCCTTTAACCCAACTCATGGATTTTAAGTACAGCCGCTTGAGTCCCAAGGTCTTTGGCCTTCTCGAAAGTTTTCGCGCTGGCTAATATCTAATATATATTTTTTGACCTTGCAGTCAATCGTCCGGGTGGTCGACCTATGAATCGGTGGAGTCTAAGAGGCTAACCTAGCCTAATGTAAGCAAACCTTTTACTTAAAATAAATTTGTATTTATCTTTTTTGTCAAATTTCATGAGTTTTATGATTTTTCATCAATTTTTATTGAATCATAAATTTATGTATGGAAGTGAGAGCTGGGTTTGGTAGAGTTAATGCCGTTGAGATGCGATTCTTAAAAAGTATTGCGATCCTTAGGCGTGACCCTGAATGATAGGATTAAAAATAGCATTATAATGCTATTTTGAACATGTGGAAAGGATGAATTAAGAGAGAATAACGAAACAAATTTATGTTGCAAAAATGAGTAGCAGTGTTGGTAGGGGAAGCCCTAGGAGAACTTATATCGATAAAATTTGTGACTTACTAAAAAAGGGCGATGTAAGGAGCACCCATAACCGACGAGCATGTATGCGTAGATGTAGAAGAAACAAGAGAGGTGTGCCAAGATCGCGCCAAATGGAAATCCATGATCTCTGCCTACCCCTCTGGGTTACGGGCGTGAGCGCATATTTATTTTAAAAATAAGTACAGACAAAAAGAAGAGAATAGCCTCTATGGATATCTTTCTTTTGCCTCTTTGACATTTCATGTTTTAAAAAATGACGTATTAATGTCATGGTTCTCCATTATACGTTATAATCTATGGTTTTCTTAGTGGATTTTATGATTTTTGGAAAATTATATCTCATCTCAAAAACTATCTATTATCATATTACGAGACTTTACACAGCGAAACTACACACATAACTTATCCGAAAAAAAAATGAACATCCTCGTAATTGATGAAAGTTCTACATGTTGGCCCAAAAAAAATTGCAGAAATAAGTTTATAAGCCTCACTTTTTCTTTCTTATATTTAAGTACTTTGTCTCACAAAACTGCAAATGTAGTCATATTTTCTATGCAATGTAAGTGATAACGGTGTTCGAAGTCTATGATGTTTTTATGAAAACTGCTTGTTCTTAATAAGCCCACATGTCGTTTTCAAATTTATTTATATGCATTATATGTACTTTTAATGACTCTGCAGCCAATGGTTTTAAAGTCTTCTAACTTTGTTATTCCCAAAAACTGTTCCAACTTTTTTGTTGAGCACCGGTAAGTCATTTTAGGTAATTCTTCACTGGCAATTTTTTTTATTTACCTACTAAACATTTTTGCAATTACTGCATGCAGCATGTGGAGCCCACAGTTTGCCTAAATTCCAAGCAGAGCATTTAAAATAACATGCAAACAAAATTTTATATTTCACTCTATTAGACATTTCCCCAATGTAACAACACATATTTAACAAAATACATCAGCATCATAAGAAAGAAAAAAAGTTTATTCGTTGTTAAAAGTTGTAAATAGTTACACATTACAAATTTAAAAATAACAAACAAATAGAACAGCGCTCAGCATAGGTTGTGCGGTCAAAAACAGTGATTTTCAGCGCCACCCTATTGGTAGCATTACACTCTAGTTAACCTCTTAATCTTCTACAAAACAGTTAATATTACATAAGTGACATCTGTACACGCTGTATGACAATTACGACAGCTTTATTTTTTCAAATATCAGAACTATTGAATACTTGTCTTTAAGCAATATAACTCAAGAAAAACATTTACTAATATACTACCACAAAACCATTTGTTTAAGGATTATGGGTAAAATACCCATTAAAAAAGAACTAACCTAAAAACATTATTTAAAAGCAAAAGAAATCTTTATTATAGTGAATAGAAATATCACAAAATTCTTTTTTTGTAGGGTTGTGTCATCTTTCATCCTAACTTAAATTTTAATGTTATGACAAAGAAAATATCAGTTCAATGGTTTGATCCAAAGATCAGATATATTCACTTTGAAATTTTAAACTTTTGAGAAATGGCATGTCAAATTGTGAATGATTTGATCAATTCACTAATTGTCATTAGTTTATAATATCGTTAGTGAGAATATTTTTTTATTTAAAACACTTTATTGCACAGTAAAAAGTACAAATGGCAGACTTAATGCTTATAGGCATTCTCTACCAGTCAACCATGTATTAAAAAATACAAAAATAAAGAGGTGCAATACATAATAAAGTTATTTCAAAACAAAATATAGATAGTATTCACATATACATCAATACAAAGATACATAAATACAAGATACATACATATATAGATTGATAAATCATTACAAAGATACAGATATACAAAGCAGGGTAGGACTCTCGTCCATGGTTTAAAGAAAGCAAATGTAAGGAATTATAAATTGGGGGAAAGGTAATAGTTATAAAACGAATTGCTTAAGTATAAAAATAGAAGATGCCTTCCTACCACTAACGAGAAGCCCGTTCCAGAGTCTTATAGCAGTAGCAGCAAAAGAATCGGACAGAAAGTCAGTACGGTGAGGAATCACAGCTAAACTCTTACACTTGAGGTATTCTAGGGCACAACAATCGTTTATTATTGTAAAAAGAGTACGCAGAATTCGTACCTTCCTCCATTGCGGAACTGACAGCCATTTAAGTTTTGACCGATACTGTGATATATGATCATACCTACGAAGACCAAAGACATAGCGTATGCAATTATTATGTAGACGCTCTAATTTTTTAAATATACACTAAAAAGTTCACAATCTGATAATGACTGAACACATTTATAAATATTTAGATTTAGGGGTTTATTCAGTTGCAACTTACCTCTGAATATTGCTTCCAATCTTTGTAAGAATCTCTCACATACTTTAGATCCCTCAGTTTACTATTAACTTGTTGAAGCTCCAATGTCTGCTTATCCAACTGTATCTTTAATGATGTACATTGTTCTGCTTGACTAGTATGTATAGCAACTTCCTTTTTTAACAACTGTACTTCAAATTGTGCTCCTTCTAAATCCTATATAACAAGGAAAACCATATAATTAATATGATTGTAAAAATTTTGCTAATTTATATGATATTTATTAACATACATTGTAAATTATAATTAATAATTTCAAATTGCTAACTTCTTGTAAACATTGATATCATAAATAATATTCTTTGGCAGTAAATTAAATGATTTCTAAATTGAGCCATAGCTTGAGCGATACCATAACTTGAAGGTAGAAATGTTTCAACAGTTCAGAACACTCTCCATGCAACACATGTATACACAATATAATATTTGACCTGTAGCAATTTATTCATATCCTTCTTTATCTTCGAGAGGAGATTCCCACTGCTAACTTTAGCCTCAAGCAATTTGTCCTTAAGATTTGCTATCTGCTTCTGTAGTTCTAACCTTGTCTTGTCCCATTTTCTTTTGCTCTGCAAGTGTTCCTTTATAGCCTTAAAATATTACAAAACATATCAGATTATGGCTTATAATAAAACTATTCATTTGAAAGTAATATATTTATCTTTAGAGGCTAAAATGTTTAAGAGGTAAAAATAAAAAGTTGTTTACACAAAAAGGAAGGAAAAACAATTATGGCCTACTTTAGATTATAGTTAAGAATTGAAAACTGTAGTCATTTCCACTGAATAAAACTAAATTAATAGACCTAATTGCCTACTTACAATAATTGTATAAGCATATTAGAAAAAATAGTGATTGATGTCGTTATTGAAAATTTAAACCACATATTCTACAAAACAACAATTAAATCAGGAAATATACTGACCATACTATGGTCCTCCATTAATTCTTGCTCTCTCCTAAGTATCCTTTGTAACTGCTCTTTCATGTCACCTAAAGCTTTCTCATCTCTTTTGTGCTGATCCATTAATGACTCTTTTTCCCCTTGAAATAGTATTTCCATTTTTTGATTTATTACTTTTTGACGATTAAGTTGACCTTCCAACGATGTAATCTATAAATTATTATAACCATAGTAATTACAGAATTATTTAAAATATATCTCCAATTCTCAATGAATCAAATGTTAATAGCAATCAAATGTTATGTATCAAGTTTTCAAAATAATAAAAAAAAAGTTCAATCCTTTAAGGATTTATTCATTTCCTGGCTGGACTCAATTCCTGGTTCTTGAAACCTCAATTCACAGTGGTATAGTAAAAGATGCTTAATGTTATGTGTATTGTACAATGATAAATATTCTCAAAGTCTGAATAAAACTCAGACAATAAATCTTACTATCAAAATATATTTAAGCAAAAGCACAGCATCTATTTAAAATGATGTTTAAAAAATACCTGAGCGTTAGCAACAATTAGGTCAACTTTCATCTTTTCTGCCTCCCTTAACTTAGCCTTGGTAGAGGAAGACTCTTTGCGACGACGTTTCTCAGGTTTTACAAGGATATACAAACTTGACTTTCTTTTAGTTGGCGATTGGTTAGATATATCTGGAAATAAACAAACTCTACTTTGGTATCAAAATTAATGAAATTTATTAAACGCAGGGTAATTATTTACCTTCATTATTAAAAACATCTCTATTAGATAAATTTAATTCTGAAGACACCGATGGCTCGTCCTTTGGCTGATCAGTATTTAACACTGTTTTCAAAGGCTCCGATACATCAGACAATGATTTGTTGCTTTCTTCAGACATGTTTAAAAGATTTTGTTGATTTAAATGACGATTAGACTAGTTTCTTGTTTACGCTAACTGCAACATGAAACACACGCTAAACACAATTAACTCGTGAATGGCGGTACTCCTATTCCGAAAAGTTTTTAAAGTACCGACATTCAATTTGTTTTTATTACAAAATTCTCAAAACATATGGAGGGTAGATTTTTATTTCATAATCATTTTAACGGCTTTGGGTTCCTGCCCTTTTGAGCCAGTCTTTTAATACATATATTTCGGAGTATTGGGAATAATTTCATTCATTTCTTTACATTTTTCCATTTGGCGTAATCCGGGCACATCTCTCTCGATCATGCTAATCGGTTACGGGTACTCCTTATATCGTCCTATAAGCAACTGTATTTACGAGTCTTTAGATATTCATTAACGTTTTTTCTAAAAATAAAATGTGTTTTGAGAGAAAATTTCTTTAGGTGTGTTAAATATTTGATAGGGGAAAATCCAGGAAAATCTTAAAGTTCCCATGAACAACATGCATCGGCAACATGAATTTTCAGTTCAGTTTCGTCGAACTTTTTTTCATTTATTTAAATATAGGGTTGACATATTAATTTTAATTTATTTTATCTATCGTTAATCCATTACTTTTAAATGGGAACAAATTTATACTGCGATAGATTTTTTTACACAATGAACAATGCAAACATACTGCTATGCAAGGTAATAACAATGATATAATAACAAGGTAAAAACAATGATATAATACAAAAAAGACGCTTTTTCTTTAGCTTACGTCATGCGTTTATATTTTCGCTTAATTAAGAGAGAAACACTAACTGTCCTCTTTTGAAACGGTTGTAATGCTAGAAGTATAACTTAACTGAATTAGGATTTTAATATGTAAGTGTAATATTTGTTTCATTGTATATTTGGTATTATGTAAAGAAAATAAAGATAACCAAAGGGTTTGGTCATGGGAACGCACAGGTTTACGCGCAAACGAGGGGCCTTTTTTATGGCTCGGCGTGGCATCTAAAAAGGACGCACTTTGTGCCAAAAATAAGTCGCAATCCAGCTTCCGTCGAGACCGAACCCCGAGGAACTTACTCTTACAAAGTGCTTTTCTTGGGCTACGGTCCTAGTCCACGACTCAATACTTGCGGCTACACCGCTCTTCTACAAGATCGACCGACTGGTGCTTACCAGCGCAAGGCGAGGGACCGAGTAGCGTGCCGCGAGGTGCAATACGAGGCCCTCCCTTTCGAACGTGCCACCAGTCACCCAATTGGGAGCTGTCCCAGGCAGCGGTAGTTAGTGAAACATTCTTATTGGCAGGTGGAGTCCGTAAGAGTTAACTTGACACCTAAGCGCCGTTGTATGTTACCTACTGCGCTCAGGTTTCAAGTTGCGGGTTATAGTAAAAATTTCGTTTAGAATTCTCCGTTAATATACATATATAGGTCATAATAATTAATTATTTTAATTAGAAGTTATAGTTATTAATTTAATTAGTAGTTATATTTTTAAATAAGTGAAAATTTGGGGGCGCTAAGAATATTTATTCTCAAAGTGGGCAGTAGACAAAATAAGTTTGGGAACCACTGACCTAAACAAATGACAGAACACCCGTTTCGTTGTCTAATTCAACTATTACTATTACGAATGAACCAACTGAGATCTAAAATAACCCCATGGATTTGTCTCAATCTACGATTTATGATGGTACTGGTGTAAAGCCAAATAAATTATTTTTAGAGCACGAATATTCTCTGTAAAGTCATACCGATACATCGATATTTTTTAATAAAAATATCAATATCGCTATTTTCAAAAAATATCTAAGATATGTAGCGATACTTTATCGCATTTCGGACATCCCTAGTATATAGATTATACGTGTTCTGTGGGCTAAATACACAAATGTATAAGAGCCAAGAAAAAAATCATCTGGGGTTCCAACTTAGGGGTTTTCGCCCAGAATTTTGGGACTAAACAAGTGCGGTGGGATTTTTAAAGGCGTTATAATTTTACTGGTATTTTTAATTTTTGGTACAACTTTTTGTCATAATTAAGAAAAATGAAAGAATAAAAATATAGGGCCTGGAGTAACGCTTTCTCTCCAATTATAATTATAAGGTGACCTAAAGTTTGTTGAAAATAGTTTGATTAGAATAACAGCTTTTGAACTGGCATGATACGAGTATACTACTAGACATAATTAGTGATGCGTTGTTTGCTAATCACTCGAGTCATTATTTTGAAACTAGGTGAAAATAAAAAAAATCGACTAGTTTGCAGGTTCTTTTAAAGATTTAAGCCCTTAACCTTTTCAAAATTGAGGCAAAACTCTTGCTCGTATTTATTATTCATAATTTTTTATAATATTATTTAATTCAAGGAATTCTAGGGTATTTTGACGCATATATTTTCGACAGGGTTACCAACTTAGGGTTCCGCCAAATTAAGGGGATATGATATAATTTTTAGGGATATTATTTTGTTAGGATGATATCTCGTGATTAAAAAAATCGAAGAAAATAAATAATAGATATTCCAAAATGGCTTGTATTGAAGTGACTAGACTAGATGTATCTGTTATACAGTTACCGATATATACAGTTCTTTTAAAAGTAAATAAATAAATATGCGATCACGCCAGTCACCCAGTGGGGTAGGCAGAGATTATGGATTTTCATTTGGCGCGATCCTGGCACACCTCACTCAGAAAGTGAGATAAGTTTGAATGAGATTGTGATTGCGATGAAAAGAATGAAAGTAGGTAAAGCACCCGGGTATGACAGGATTTCCCTGGAAATGCTGAGAAATGGGGAAGGTTTAGTTGCAAGCCTGCTGTGGGTCTTTTTCAATATATGTTGGAGACATGGCCTAGTACCGGAAGATTGGTGTAAAGCCGTCATCGTCCCTTTATATAAAGGAAAATCAGCCTTCTCAGCATTGTGGGAAAACTGTATGCTAAGTTACTGATTGAAAGAGTCATGAAAGAAACAGTAGAAAAAATTTGGGATGTGCAAGAAGGTTTTAGGAAAGGAATGGGTTGCATGGATCAGATCTTTTCTTTACGCATGATCACAGAAAAGTTTCTGGCTCTAAACCAAAAAGTTTTCTGCGCCTTCGTAGACTTAGAAAAGGCCTATGACAAAGTTAAAAGAGATGATCTGTGGTCAACCTTGATTGAGTTTGGATTGAAGAGTGATCTATCTAATACAAGCGTTAAAGTCTCTTTTTAAAGATTCTACTGCTTGTGTTAGGATTAACGGGGCCTACTCAGATTGGCTTAGCATCGATAAAGGTGTAAGACAGGGCTTTGTAGCATCCCCGTGGCTGTTCAATCTTTTTATGGATGATTGTTTGAAAGGTTTGAAAGACGTAAATTGTGGATTAAGAATAGGTGAATTAGTTGTAAAATGTCTCTTGTATGCCGATGACCAGGTCGTGTTCGCGTCATCGGCGGAGTATTTACAACTTATGCTGAATGTAGTGAATGAATCATTAGAAAGTAAAGGTATGAAGATGAATGTAGATAAATCGAAAGTAATGGTGTTTGAAAGAGAACAAAGTAAGACTATAATTGAAATAAATGTAAACGGTAAAGAAGTGGAACAGGTGGAAGAGTTCGTGTATTTGGGATGTATGTTTAGTAGAGATGGTAAGCATGTTAAAGATTTTGAATGACGTGTGAACGCGGGAAATAAAAGCATATTAGGAGTGACCTTGAATGATAGGGTTTTAAAAGTACATATGTGAATATTGGTAAAAAAAATTATTTGACTAGTTCACAGGTTTTTTATGAAAGAAGTACTTTATTTCCAAGATTTAAAACAATTATTTCGAAAATTGGGCAAAAATTTTGGCTCCATCATTTTCGAGAGTAGGTTACACTAATTTTCGAGAATTTGGTAACACTGTCAAACATTTGACTTGACATCAACCAAAAACATTTTGTAAATTCTATAAACATATTATCAACAAAAGCTTAATTCATTAAACCAGTAAAATAAAATGTAATTTTATTATCATACAAACTTGTTGATTAAGACAGTTTAGTTTGTCACTATTTGCGAATAATATATTAATCATTTATAATGATCGCAAGGATTTTTTCATACAGTACATATTAAAAGATAATGGTTGATTCACTTTCCTCGAAAACTGACCCTAAAACAAAAAACACAGGGCTTAATTTATTTTTTACGCTTGAAAATTGTTCCTTTCCCAGCACATTAAAATACAAAAATACTGTAATCAAATACACAAAGCTTCCAAATTTTGATTCTAAAGGTATGTTGTTTGCACCCATATAAAATATTTACACTCTATTACGTTCAGTTGATATCGATCTTTGTGACTTTAATTATGAATTGAATAAATTCATAATTAAAGTTTTAAGTCATTAATGATTTTCGTAGAAAGAATTTTAGGTTATTACATGATATTAAGAGTAAATTAATATTCGGGCTAATTTATTTTCAGAACCATGGTCCAATCCAAATTATTCATTACATCCAAGGTTTCGTCGCATTATTACACTAGAGGATCAAGCAGTTCCATCAACTAGGTCATTAAAACAAAACCTTGTAATGCCTGCTAATATGATGTCTAACAGTTATCCCAAACGTAAGATTAAAATTATCAATATAAGAGATGAGGAGGAATTAAAGAATTATTCAAGTGTTTGTAAGTATTCAAATTACATATATACATAAATAAGTTAATATGTCATTTATGGGTGCTCCTTATATTGCCCTTTTTAGTAAGCTACTAATCTCATTGATGTAAGTTCTTGAGCGTCTCTTACCAACACTGCCACCCACTTTAGCAATATAAATTTGTTTCGTTATTCTCTTTTCATTCATCCTTTCAATATGCCCAAACCACCAAAGCATATCTTACTCAATTCTAGTCACAACACCCACTTTTAAGGCACATTTTTCCCTTTTTATGCTATTTTTAATCACATTGTCACATCATTCAAAGTCACATCTAACATACTTCTTAAGGATCGCAAATCAATGGCATTAACTCTACTAGCATGCTTTTCCTGCCAAACTCAGCTCTCACTTCCATATATTAAAGTGGGGACTGTATTGTGTATATAACATACACACACCGGCAGAATTAGCAGAAGATAAAAAAAAGGGAGAATATAAAATAATTTGTTTTATTTTTAAACAAAACAATCAAGTTAACAAGTTTTGCCGTTAGTTTGTTACACCATACTTAAAGTTTAATGAAAATTCCATAGATTGCATAACAACTCTAAAACAATTGAAAATTTTAGATTTTGTAACGGTTTACAACTCATTAAATCAATGTATATATCCCCCTGCTCTGATTAAGGTTTCCATCTGTCTGTGCAAACTGCGAATGATTTCATGGAGCAACATATGCCATTCTTCATGTAATGTGTTTTGCAACCAGCACAAATTGTTAAGAGGTGACATTCTTGATTTGAAACTCCTCTTTAGTAATTCCCAAACCTGTTCATTCGGATTTATCGGCCGAGACTGTGCTAGCCACTCTTTCACCGTTAAACCAACAAGGTTTAGGTATGCCAGAACTGAGCGAGCACTTCTAGCCAGAGCATTATCCTGCATTAGAATAAAGTTGTTACCAAAAAAGGGGAAAAATGGCACATGTTCTTACCGCCACCATATGCTACTGTATTTTTAAAATTAGATAGATGTACAAAACACTGTCCTTTACGTATCCATACTAACTGCCTTCCATCAATCTGATTAGCATAATTCTAAATTCATGTGTCAATGACGATGTTCACAAGCAAAGTATAGTTGGTTTGTGCGGTGGTGTCTCTAAAGTTTTGGTGCTTTGGCGGGCACAAATGAGACTATACCAACTTCCTAGAATCTTCTGCGAACTATCCGCTCAGTCACTCGTACTCCTCGAATTGGATATTCATTAAATGGAGGAGGTCAATTACATTTCGGGCCTGCACCGTCGTTAGTTTTGTTTTCCGAAAAACTTGAAGTTGTTGAAAATGTTGATCTATCCTTGAAAGCGTACTTCTTGCCTTGTCGTCTCTCCTCGTGAAGAATTCATCAATACGTCTCTCAACTCGTCAAAACGATATGGTACGGTTTCATGTTACGATGAATCATTGATAACGATCGACGAAGTCTTGTGGCAATTTGTCTGTAGGATTGACTATTTCTTCCCATTCATTTGCCCTAATGATTTCTGATAGTGTTAAATCAAGCATACTTAGATAACTTATCAATAAGCGAGAAAACACAAAAGTCTCATAAAGCTGTAATACAATGTTTTTCAAATGAAATTTACAAACTTTACGAAAACGGAAAATCAACTTCAAAGTAGTTGAAAGAGATGTATGATTGAAAAATTAAAAAAATTACAGTCAACTAATGTTGCATTTTCAAATTAGACCTAAAATTTAAAAAAGTTGTGGTGGCCAATTGTGTTACGAAAAAAATACATTAATTCTTCCTTTTTTTGTGTTGTCTAAAATGTCCAGTCTAAAATCTTTGTTGGCGCGTAACCGATGCAACGCGATAACCGCGACTCAATTCTTCTCCCACTCCATATTTGGTAATGAATGAAAAAAAAAATTATATTCGGAAAGCGCTAACATTCGATTTTTAAAATTAGTCGAAAAATATTTGGCCAGTATTCACCAATTAAAAAAAAAAACGTTATGACAGAACATAAGTTCTGTCATAACGTTTTTTATTTAATTACCTGCCTACTAGGTACATTGCCAAAGTGTTAGTTATTAAAAAAAAGTTAGTGTTTATAAAATGGAAAAAGTATCGCAAACTATGAATTAATTGGTTGTCTAAAGTTAGTGAGCTCCAACGCCTATGAAAATTCACAACACTAGAGGAATTGTTTCAATTGATGTCTTGCTGGTGTTCACTCTTTTCTTGAAGAACCCCATATTCATTTGAATGGTGTCCTTACTTAATGGTTAAAGATATTCTGGACTCTAAAGGAAACATAAGTTTATGTGAGGTTTTACCCTCTTAAATCCCTCATCTTTGAGTGCAATTTGAGAGGGTTCCGTAATCTCCATTTCCCAATACCTTCCTCTTCGATCGGCGTTGGTCTGCTTCCATTCTAATTTTCCCCCTACTGATGCCAGCAGGGTGGGGCCCTGCCCGATCCTCTGGATGAGGATACATTGCTAGGACTACCATGCAGCTCACTTATGTGCTGCACAGAATCCCAGTCCCCTCCATGAGTGCTGTATATGGCATGGCATTTTAGTCTAACAATTATAGTATTTTTTTAAATAGGAATGCTAGGATCTTACCAGTCAAAATGGAGACTAATTAGTAGAGATAAATAAAATAGACTAGAGTGGATTACTTATGCACTAGATTTTAACTAGATAAAAGAACACTCCACCATGAACCTTTCAAAATAATGACTGTAATTTTTATTTACAGCTAAGGATATGAAAAAACTTACGACTACCAAAACTTCTAACAGACTTGTAGGAGCAGATAGTTTAGATAAAAAATTAGAAAAACAAAACACAGATTCAAGAATTAAAAGGACAAAAAAATGTATGTACAAATTAAATTAAAAATGATTAAATGTGTCTGTTAACATGTTATATAAGGTGAATTTAGATTTTATCACTATAATTTTATAAAAGTGAGATTTTTGTTGTTAGATTCAGAAGAATTGAAGCAATTTGCAAAAAGTATGAAGTATGAAGACAGTAAAAGGAATGAAATAGTTAAAGTAAATAAAAGCAAGCCATTAGATAACAAACATATAAAAATTACTGACAATGACAATACCAGAGTTTTTAAAGAAAAAGGTTTGTAAGCTATATGAATCATCAATCTCATACTGCCCTGTTTTGTTGTGACCTTTGGTTCAATGTAATACATACTTTCTGTTTAAAAGTATTCCACCAAAAACTTTTCATGTAAAATTGCTTGCCACAACTCACAAGGCTTATTTTAGTGCTAAAAAATTATGAGATATTTAGTAGAGCCAAGCCCTTAGCTGAGTTCTTTTTTTGAAGGAGGCAAATGCACAAGCAGGACACCTGATGTTAAGTGACCGCAACACGCAAATGTGCCGCCATCTCGTTGCCTACCTTTAATTGATAGATGACATTGTCATAGACAGACACATACAAAGGATATGGACAGTAAAAAGGATATTTCAGTTTCCTATCCCCCCATCCCATCCAATCCACTATCCCTTCCCAACCCATCCTAAATAGGAAAATTTGAAAGGGAGGACTGAGATTAGGCCTCCAGCACATCACTCATCAGCCACAATTATGAAGGATGCCTACTTCATGCCTGTCTTCTGTGAGGTTGTGGTTTATCACCGGTTGAGTCAGCCAATTTATGCAACAGATGTTATTGCAGCCTCTACCACTGTCTTGTTTGTTCTAAAAAGTATGGTTAGCCTTCATGCTGGTTGCATAAACTATTCCTGACCTGACTTTGAATTTAAATATTATGTCACATGAAGTCTCCAAAACATATATTTTAGAACAAACTGGAGCCATCTTCCAGACAAAAGCTATATATATAGTTTTAAAATACGACGAAACGTTTTGAGAAAATAGAAGTAGTGCCCCATTCTCTTTGGCTCCCCAGATCTACTTTCATCAGATTTTACTTTTGTATGAACCCAAGATAGTGTATTATAATTGCCAACTTTCTTCATATAAAATGATATGTGTGGTACTAGCAGTTCTCCATTAAAAGTGCTCTGATGGACTGTTTTCATTTAGCCTGCTGTCATTTCTGCTCATTACATACACTACCTGTTTCAAGCCATTCCTAGTATAATAACATTTTTCATGTATTTTTGTGCCTTGCGCAACTAATGTGTGCAAGGCAGCACAAAAAACATGATGTGACTTCCTGTAAGTTTGATATCTACCATTTTTCTTGTGATATGTATTTTCATGAAGGCTTGTTATTTTGACATCTGCAGTTTCTGCTAATGTATCAAGTACATTTCTCAAAATATAAAAAAAAATATCTTTGCCTTATTAGATTAAATACTTGAATTGTTTTGATATTTGTAGGATGCCTTAATCCAACAATGCATGCCCTTTGATTAATAATGATGATCTTGACCGCTATTTTACTATTTAAAATAATGTTAAAAAATAATATACATCATAGGACATCTATTATAATTTTTGCCTTACGTTTTCAGATATACAAAGTAAAACTAAGAAAATCAATGAATCTTCTAAAATTAGTTTAAGTAAAAATGTAATTATCTCAGTTGAAAATGAAAAGGAATCACATCCTACAAAACAAACTTCATATAGTGAATTAAAAAAGAGTAATAACACAGAGAATAAAACTCATTTGACGAAATTCCAACATCAACAGAGCAAATTACAGACAGCAAGCTCTGTAAATATAAGTAAAAGAAAGCCAACTTACAATGAGAAGACTCAAAAATCTCAGTTATCAGAGAAAATACTAATGATAGACCAGGCTGTAGAAGTTAATAAAGTAATTGAATCAAAACATGTCTGTATAGAAACTGACCCTCCACCAAGTCACACAGATCAGATAACGCAAATTGATTCCTTAAGTATGGAAGATAAGATTACAGAAACGGATCTAGTAAAAGATAAATTTGACAGTCTTCACATACCAGATGTAACATTAAGAAAAGAAAGGAAAGATTCAACTAAAAAAGAAATAGTACATTTTTATAATACATCATTACCAAATTACAAGACACCTAGTGCTGATATTACAATTAAAAGTGATGAGAACAGAAGTGATTCATGTGTCCACAATAGTTCATCCTATATTATTGGACGGGCAACTGTTACATACACAAGGCAACGAAAAATTGACATTCACGTTGTTAACAATAAAGAGATACAGAATAATCTGTCACCAGCCTTAGCTTATCCTTTAAATGTCATTTCGCTGCTTAAAAAAGAAATTCAAAACTCTCAATATGATGATTTATTAGTCAAATCAAAAAAGAAAGATAAATCTCGTTTGGATTCCAAATGTATAAATGATCTGAATTTCAATATCACTAACAACAATAAATTAATTAAACCATCACACATAATCAACACAATACAACTTAATAACAGTTTACTACCAAGTGATTTTATTTGTAAACAATTCCAGAGGGAACTTAATTTTATTGATTCATTTTTTGAATCCCTTAATTATTTAGAAAAGCTGTCAGAAAAGTACTTAACAGACGTCAACCTCGAAACTTGGACATGTAATAAACAATTTGTAGTGAATGACTCTGATTATGTTCCTAAATTAACAAAGATTGAAGATAGTCCCAATGTTGATGATAGTGAAACAATGGCTTCCAAGAGTCTTTGTCAGGTGAGTGTTATTCTTTTGATCTGTAAACATCACAAGTGATGCATCAATTATACCACACACCACAATAAAGTGGATTTGTAATTGGTGGTAATTAATTATTGCTTTGATCATGTTTGTTACCATAGAAACTCATAAGAAAAAAATACTTATGCCTTTATAGAAATAAATAACTACTTTATATTGTAATATGTATATATGTCATTCTTTTATTATTTTAGCTTAATTTACTCATTCACAATGAGCAAAGAAGAGCAAGAGATTTCTTATGTGTGTTGAAAATGCAAGAAGATGTTCTGAAGGATTACATTAAGTCTCAAATGCTTTGGTTAGAAAAGAAGAAAAAGCAAAACAATATAGATATTTCAGCTCTCAAGAAAAAGCAGCGCGGTGCATTGCTTAAATTGCAGCACGAATGTGGTGAAATGCAAAGGATGCGCAAAGCATTACTTACCCTATCAGAGAAACGTAAAATCGCGCTCATGAAGACAAAGAAAAATATTGAAATGAAATTAACCAACAATGTAGATGTGGAACAAATAATTCTTGGAAAAAAAAAGTTAAAACGAAATACATCTTCAGATCGTTGTTTGGCACCTTTAAAGTGCTTCGATCTCTCCAGCAGTGGATGTGAGGACACTACAACATCTAAAGAACACTCAGAAAGTGCTTTCTGTAATACATTGACCGCTGATGCCCCAATTAACCTAGCAGTAAAAAGTGTTACAAGTGCAGAAAAAAGTATACAGACTGGTGATAGTATCTTAGTAGGTGATCTACCCGCTCAACTGATTGCCACAGCTGAAAACTGCGTAGCAGTAGATGGAGGCTATTTAAATATTCTATTTCATAATTTGTCACTTCCACAAATTTTCAGTAATGGTAAGCAATATGAGGTTAATGAAGAAGCCTTGAAAAATATCGTCAATTCTTCTAACTCACACAGTAATTTATCAAAAGACGCTGAAACATTCGAAAAGTTCATGGAACAAATAAAAAATCACGATACTGATGGATCAAGTTCGGTTTCCACTGCTCATAGCCTAATTGAAGAATTTGATCAATATTACAAATGTCTCGCCGATGAAGATAAATCACTTACCAATTCACCCGAATGTGATAACCATGAAAGTATTCTTAAAGACTGTGAAGTACAATCTAATAGCATACCAAATAGTGATAGTTGTGATCATACCAGTGTAACAATTGTAGCAATGGATAGTGATGAAAGTTTGGTGAAGAGGTTAAGTAATGTGTATGGAATTGATAGTTCATGTGATTGTGAGCCTTCTATGTTGTCTGTAGAGACTCAGACAAGTAGCAACGAGATCGTTGGAATTAGTGTGGCAGGGCCTTTACCTGTGCCCGCAGGTGCAGCTGCCCCAGGTGATGCCCAACCTTCTGATGATCCAGATTGGCTATCTTCAAATGCATCAATTGATAATGGTTTGTAAAACAAAATGTTATATATCCTCAATTATCATCTTCGTAATTTGTTTGAGCTTTGATATCATTTATTAAATAGATAATTAAAGTCATTTTCAAGAACAAGTAGTTGGTACACCAAACTACGTGTAGTAACTACTTTTGGGTTAAAGATAAAGATAGGTAATCATTTAAGGAGTTAATTGTTTACGTCGCAAATTTAGGCATCTTATATGATTATCTTTTATATTATTTCTTAACAATAAATGGTGGTGAAGAAGCAAGTAGCTCACACGATTGTAAGGTGATCACCGATACTAATGAACATCTGAACATCAACAATTACAAGTTACAGACACATTATTAACTTTGTAAAGATGTATCCCCGACGATTAATTATTATAATTTAATTTTCAAATAAAATTAATGAATTATACAAAACAATGTAATATTAATTATATTACAGAAAGTACCAAAAGTGATCAAGTATATTCTTCAAACATTACATCTGCATCACAATATGCATCACCAGTTCTCTGTGAGGCTGAAGAGTTACGAAGACAACAGTTAGCCATTGAAAGAGAGGTATGAACTTTTGTATAACAGTTCTATTACAATTACATTTATTTATATTTAAAAAAATGAAATTACCTAATGTTAGTAGAAGTAAGAAAGTAATTAAAATAGGCATCTGTGGTGGCGATGACTCTCATTTGATCCAAACTGCTTACCACCAAGCCATTTTTTCAGGTGGGGAAACAAAACGAAATCGCATGGGGCCAAATCTGGGGACCCATTCCCCAGATTTGGCCCCAGTGGGTGAGTTGATTTAGCCACCACAACTGCTGGTGCGTTGTCGTGATGAAAAAGTACTTTTATCTTTTTCAAATGATTGTCCTTTAACACTGCGTATATACTTAATAATTTGGCATAGTACTGCCGTGTTATCGTTTTAAATTTTCTAATTAGTAGTCAATATATATAATGCCCTGCGAATCTTAGAAACTGGTTGGCATGACCTTTCCCGTGACGGCGCGATGGGACGGTTTTTGCTTTCTTTGGAGCAAGTTCTCCCGGTAAAATCCACTACTTTGAATCTTCTTTCATTTCCGGAGTGTAGTGTAACCCACGTTTCATCTACGGTCACGAAACGACGTAGATCCTCTTGCGGGTTACGTTTGAAAAAGGGTAGGCACTCCTCCGAAGTAGTCAGTCGATTCCATTTTGTTCCTCCGTGAGTAATCGCGGCACCCATCTCGAAAATGCTTTTTTCATACCCAGCTTTTCTTCCAATGCGTTTGGACGTACGAAACGTTTACAGCATCAACGATTTCTTGAAGTTTAAATCGGCGGTTGTCATAGAAGGTGCATAGTATCGGCAAACCGAAAAATTTATTACTTTCATCACACGTTTCTCGTTCCAAAAACAAGAATCGAATTAGAGACTGATACTGTTCTTTTTCCATTTAAAACAATTGAAGTTCACGCTCTCACTGAATGGCGCTCAATGAGAAAAAAATGAGAAAAAATAACCAAACGCTTTTTTCTATTAATTTTCCCACCTCTTAAAATTGGCTTAAACGGTCATATACACATTTTCGGCCAATACAATTAGAAAACCGGTACTAATCAAACAGTTAAATTTAGTAAAAGTAGATTTCTTTATTTTAACCGTCCGTCTCAACGTCTATTCTCTCTCAACGTCGTATTTTTTCAAATTCCTTTAATTTAACTCGCAATTTTTTTTCCGAAACAACTTACATACTTTTGCTTCACACAATCGTCTTCCAATAGTTCTACTGTTATACGCTCTACCGGGATAGCAGAAGCAGGTGCTCGGTTGCGCCAACGCTTGAACAAACCTTTGATCCGGCATAAAACTAGATTATAGTCAGTTTTTTTAACGTTGGAACCCCGATAAGCCGTCGTATCTACTAACACGCTTTTCATTCTTTCATCCACAACTAAGAAATCTATTATGCTTCGGTTTCGCCCTCTTTCCCATTTGAATCTGAATCTCCTTGTGGCAAAACAAGGTATTATGGCCACAAGATTCTTTTCCAAACACACCGCGAGAAGACTTTCGTCATTCTCGTTGACACATTCTTCACTATACGCTCCCTACTTATGGTAATACCATTTCTATGATAATTATGTTACTAATATGTCATAAGTAAGTCAAAGAAAACGGAATCCAGACAGTGTTAGTCTCATTTCAATGTTTTAATTTAGCTATACTACATACTATAGCAAAAATAAACATTTTAGTCTTTACGTTAGTATAAATCCTGCTGCAATATATTGCCAGTTCAGCTGTTACATTTGGTGATATTTGAGAAATCTTAAACTGTAATATTTTATTATTACCAAAAATGTCCTACAAGCTATCTATCGTTGTTAGGAATCAAAATGAGGAATATGCGAATCACATAATTACATTATTAATTAATTAATTTTAATTAGAGAGTATCATTTTCCTTGTGATATGATTAGTTTATTATTAGTTGGTATAAGGGCCCTTTGCACACGGCGTTTTTCGGACGCGATTAGGACGCCAAGCGAACCCAAGAACGTCGACGCGTTGACTTTGTATCGCCACAAACGCGCATCAAAAACACGCGCCGCACAAAAAGGTCGTGTGCAAAAGCCCTAAGAAGATAATGACGTAAAGGAATAACATTATTATGATTTAGATAGTATAGAGCAATAGTTAAGATAGTGATGTTTAATAATAGTTATTAACCTACAGTATTATTTATTACTACTACTACTGTAACTATGTTAGAAGATCATTTGCAATTAATAATGTAAGTGTATAATGTATATAAAATCAAAATTAAAATAGAACCTTTAACACTTTTCTTTGTAATGATGAAATAAATAATATTGTATATATGTATTGTTATATATTCATCTCTTGAAGTAATGTGGTTGCAAATTTACATTTAAAGAAAATCTGTCTTATCTCATGCAACAAACTGGGCCAATACGTGATGCGTCATTTAAATTTTAACTAGATTCTCGTCGGATTATGGATTTATTAAGATTCACTTACAAAAATATTAATACGTTTATTAAATGACAAAGCCCCGTTGCCTAGAGGTCGGAATATCAAGGTGTAACCGAGTGCCTTGGGTTCAATTTTAATAGTGTGTAAAAATTACTGCATTACAGTATCGAACCGTTGTTAATTTCAATTCTTACTCAACTTCTATACATATAAATATACTTTATGACGTGTTCGTTTCAGATAAAAGCTTTGGAACAGCAACAGTGTCAATTGCTCGTCGTTCGCGAGATACCAGACAAACCTCCACCACCTTATACACCGCCGAGCGAAGTTCGAATGCCGAGACCACCAAGAATGTTCTTAGCGGATAGTATCACAGAAGATAAAATACAGAAGCATTGTATAGAGCCAAAAAATGAATTGTTTGATGTAAACGATCCTTTCGATGCGTTCTTCAAAGATTTCTGCGAGGAGAGCATCGAAAGACAACGTATAGAAAAAAGCGACAAGCCATGGGACGCTTGCAATTTGCTGCCACAAAAACCGCAACAAAATACAGAGAAGATAGTGGCTAAGACTTGTACCGAGCTGAAAGAAGTGCTGTCGGGTGTAATACCTTCTTTCGTGTCAGGTAATTTTGTATATAAGATAATTTTATTTATTATTTATCTAGCTTAACTTTTTAATAGAAGAAGGTAGCGAACCTCTATACGAAGTGGCCGGTACCCATAGGCATCTGCAAAGAGCTAACGATGGATAGAAATGGGGATAAACAAAACAATAATAATTCCTTTCCCCTACCCATCCCTTCCCCGTCAAATTATCTTCCCTTACCCATCCTTTTATTATTAGAAAAGGATAGGAAGTAAAGAGAACCAATATTACACCTCCAGCACCTCACTTCATGTCTTTCTTCTGTGAAGTCGTGGTATTTCACCGGTCGAGCCGGCCCATTCGTGCAGCAGTTCATAAATGGACTGGCTCAATCGATGCGGTGTCATTACACCAACACGCGTTTAACTTCTACGTCTCCGTTTAGAGTTAGGTTAGGATGGGTTGGTCGACTCCGTTCTCATGGTCTGCCTTACACAAACGTTTGCAACGCATCAACATTTGTTGATAATAATGACTTATGACCGGTGTGTGTTACGTTTGTCCTTGATTTGATTCTGACCGACACTTCGGACTTCGTACGTTTGTTCGGTACATTGCGTCGTCCAATATCTCTTTAATTGTTCTTTAGTCTCAAGCGTGTAATTTTTGTTGATATCCACTGTATGTTTTGTAAGTTCTGTACTGAGTGTAAAATGTCTTGTTGTTTATTGCAGGCATTAGTTCGAGGCGAACAGACCACATCGATGATATATTATTTGCCGAATGGCGACGTTGTGAGCCCGAGTGGACTTCTCTCCACACAGAAGAAGCCTCAGTCAAAAACCAACTCTTTGAGAGCATCTTTAATAAGCTCATCGATGAAACTGTGGATGAATACAAAAAAAAAGTGTGCACAGACGATAATATAGAAAAGTAAATTCCGTTTTAGTTGTGTACAAGAATCGACGTATTTGATTTATCCTAGAAAATCTCGATTTAGTCGCCTCGGAGAGCCAAGAGTTAGGCTAGGAGTTTTACTGTTAATTATTATTGTAAATAGAGGCTGAAGACACATGTCGTAGATAAAAACTTCAGTTGGTGCGTTCCAGAATGCGAACTCATAAGGCAAAAGGATAATGATGTTCGTCAGAAGACTGGCCGCGACTGTACCTCAGAACTGAAGACTGAGGTTTGGACCATGTGACTGACCTATGGACAACAGTGGACCAACTTGCGCTGGTCTTTGACCACCTGAATATAGGATACTGTGATTTGTCACAATATCTTATATTTTGTGATTGTTGCAATGTTAATGTAAAAAAGTATAGGCAAATTTAATATGAAACTAGTGTTAGATTTTAAAGGTTATTTAGAGAAACTTCAAGTCAAGTCAAGAATTTCAGTATGTTATTTGTTAGCACTAAGTATGTAGAATTTTAACATCACAAACAGAACATCAGCAACTTACTTGCAGGTAATATAGAAACGTAGAAAAATAAACATGAAACGAAACAAAAAAAAAATATTATTGTAAATTATACAACATGTTGGTATATAAACAAAAGTATATTCCCAATAAACAGTAGAAAAAAAGAGTAAGACTTTTATTTATAATTTATACTTAAATAAAACACTAAGTATGTATTCAATTATTAAATATTTATTATAATAATGAAAAAAAAATATCACATAGTCCTTACATTTCATACTGACTAAATAATCTGTAAATATCAGACAATTTCGTAAGCAGTACATACAGAATGTATAGCAAAATACAAACATATATTGCAACAAATGTAATCATGTAATACATTTGAAAACTTGAAGCGCAATTTTTAACACCAAGCCGGTCACTGTTCAGCGTGACGACACTGGCTGGCAATATGATGCAGTTTCATTAATATAAAAATGAGAAATGTGTAAACACAATCACACAACAACATATTTATGAAATATTGAACTATAGTTTAAAACACGACTACAAAGTAATAGTTAAATATAGGTACCCATAAAAGTTTTCGTCGAAATAGGGCTTGATAAAAAAAAAAAACAATTATCATCTTAATTTAGAGGTGCGTCCACATATGGCGAATGGTCGACGAAAGTGCAGCGTGCATTTTATGTTCGTGCGCCGTTCTTGCGCCGCCCGGCGCTGTTCGCGAGTAAGCTACGCTCGCGTGCCGCGCGCGCGCATTTTAGTAGTTTTGCATTAGTTGCGCTAATGAGATGCACCAAACAATTACAAAAAAGCAGCAACAGACGCGCGCAGGTCGCGTACGACTTACGAGCTGCACATTCGCGGCAAAGTAGTCTAATCTGGATGCACCTTAAGAAATATGACGTTTACCACGTACAAGAGGAGAGAGAGAGAGAGAGCAAGCGAGTGAGAGTCGAAAACGAGAATGGTTTGAAAGACTTTGTTAAAATTATGAATGCGTAGATATAAAAAATATATATGTTTAAAATATATTGAAGTTTGAGAGGTTTGCTAGGCACGCGCTAAATAGTCTTATTGCATCTCATCTATTTTAATTATGCTCGTAACCATTTACAATTTCAAACCATTTTCACATTCGTGGAAAAAATTAGGCTTCACTTTTGAATGTTGAATTTGTATGGAACACGGTATCTGGAGGTATATACAAATCGTAGTCAAATTATAAGCGCTTGTTAAGACGGCAAGCATCCTATATAAATGTTGCCCACATATCATCAACGTAACGCCTTTACAATTGAATTGTGTACTTCTAAACAAATGAAACAGTGCAAGACTAGTGGAACTCTACCTCCATTATGTAATCTAAATAAATAACTGATCAAATTTTTAATGACTTCAGAGGAGTCGTGGCAGCCGCGGGGCATTTTTTTTCAAGCAAGCTTTTCTTAACACACAAAGTCAGATTACACACTGGTATATCATAGCCACCGATATACTAATTTGTTCAACGATATTTATCGAAAACTTAGTCTTCTGCCTTCAGAATTGATTCCAGGGGATTTGGGCCTTTTCGTCTCGGATTAGGAGGAGCTTTTGTAGCTTCCGCTGAAAAGATATTGTTTTATTACTTGTAGAAAACAATGATAGTACTATGTATACATATAATGATAGTACTAAATCGTACATGGGATATGCGTGTTGGCGAAATCAAGTTTGACGTTTACGTTGTGCACGGTATTTAAAACTTTTTTCAACAACAAAGTATACAGTCATAAATTCTTGATTAGTCTAGCCTTAATTGGTGTAATGTTAGCAAATAGGTGCTCTTTGATCGAAGATTATTATTAAGTTGTGGCCTTAATGTATTGGTTACGTTACGATTACTTGGATTGTACGAGACTGGTCCGTCGCCTTCATTGTTCATTGCATTTTGTCCATTTCCGGGAGAGAAGGAGGTGAAAAAAAGAAGAGTGATTGTCTATCAGCGCGAAGCCTTTCGGTAAAAACCTCTCGTAATTAACCTTATGGGGTCGTCTGAGACATTATTTGCTATTAATCGTTTATTAGATTCCCAGCTCTCAAGTGAGCTTATCATTGTATGTCAAAAATAAATTGATTAAAAGACACGTTATGTTTTGTATCTGTGAATATAACTAAATACACGCGAGGTATCCACTACGCTAAAGTAAAATACTTAGAATGATAACAATTAACAGTGACACTTTCTTACTCGAATGTCCTTGAGAAGCTTGCAGTACTTCCAAACAGGCCATCCACTCTGTTATACTTATTTTCGTGTCATGGTTCACGTCGCAATATCTTGGTAGTTTTCTCCCGCATCGGCGCAGTTGTTCAACATTCGATATGAGCTGGTGGAACGCCTTCCATTCCCGTCTCTCTAGTGCTTTGTTTTTGTCCTTATCTAGCATCACAAACGTCCAAGTGGCAGCTTGTTCCTCTTTTGATGCACCCCATTTAACCATATCTCTGAAAATTTAAATGTGTGTTTTATCATTTTAACTATGTTATAAGATCTCATTACTGTATTTGAAATCTTACTACTAATATTATAAATCCGAAAGTTTAGATGTATGGATGTTTGTTACTCCTTTCACGTCAAAACTGCTGAATAACGGTAATAACAAAATGGAAAAAATTTCAAGTCTCTAGGCTCAATAGTTTGGGCTGTGCGTTGCAATC
>JWHW01055156.1:45375-99354 GCA_000931545.1 Papilio glaucus
AGGCCTAATTTCAGTCCTGTTCCCCTTCCCACCCTTTTCTCATAGTGATAGAATGGGAACGGGAACAGGATTGGACGAGGAGGGGGTTAACGGGGAAAAGGAAATATCCTTACTACTGTCTATGCCCTCCTCTGTCCATTATAGGTAGGCAACGCATCTGCAACACATGTGCTTGTTGCGGATGTCTATGGGTAGCGTTCACTTAACACTTGCTTGCAATTTTGATCCGCTTGCTCGTTTGCAACCTTTTTCCATAAAAAAAAGACATAAAATCGGTAAAACTCATACCGCTTGGCAGGTTAAGTGAGGTAAAGCTACGCGAGGCATAAAGGAAACCGTTAAACCCATGGTTATTATATTACCAGTACATTATGTATTTTTTAGGAGCAACCCGCCCCAATTTTGCACTAATATGTTTACGCCAGCAGTTGTTTTATGTCGTACCAAACTATTAAGTTCATTTCCACAATCGTTGCGATGTTTAAGCCAATTTACACAAAACCTTTATGTACTCATAAACTTCCTCGTGCATCATTCCGGTACAAAAACGGTTTGTAGTTTTTGAGTTTATTAACGTCGACAAACGAGGCGAGGGAAATTTATTATAACACAAGCGATCCTCACTGGTTTCGCACAGGTAGTTTCTCCGTACAAACTTACATCCCTTAATTACCTTAGACTTTTAGGGGATGAACTACGAAAAATCCTTTTTTAGTGCTCGCCTACGTAATAACAGAAATCTCTAGACAAAATTTCAAGTATCAAGGCCCAGTAGTTTGGACTATGCGTTGATTTCCGTTTCTTCTTTTATATATAATACATTAAAATAATATAATAAATACACGTACCGTAGTAGTCAGTGAGAACTTTCTTTTTAACAGTTATTTTTTTTCAAAATTGGACCAGTAGTAGCCGAACGACCAAACTAACAAACTTTACCTTCTAATAATTTTAATTTATATATAGCATATTTTATTCTTTATGTGCAATATCAAAATCATCCGAGCGACGTCGAGCAGCAAGTCCTTTAGAAGGTGCACATTAAAAGCATAGTCTGTAATGTAATTTTATACGAGCTTTTATACTGTCTGATCACGGTTTGTGATCCAACAATTCTAGAATGCGGCATATCCTGTTCATTGAGCGCGAGACAAAACTAACGCGATCCCGTTCTAAGACCAATTAAAATTTAAATGCTACAATAACTTTTTATTATATTATTTAAATGTACCATAATATGCGAGGGAACAGGGTTTAAATTTTAAATGATATTGAAATCCAACGGTGTATAATCGGAAAACTATTGAGAGAGTTAAAATTTGTTGTGTAAAAAAAATGTGAAATGGAGGTCTATATAGATAAACAAAATTTTGATATTGAATATTTATGTTTTAGCTTTGTACGGTATAAACAATTAATGTTATACGATTATAAATTTTTATTCTGCGAAGTGATTAATATGTTTTATATGATTCCTCGCCGACGAAGTCGCGGGGACGAAGCTAGTATGTAAATAATTTTGCTACATTTTTTTCATTGTATATTATAATTTTATCACCAATTAAGAGCAGTAAAGACAAGAGCAAAAACTGTTCAAAGTGTCTACTTCAATTAACATAACTAGGTTTCATTGTAAGGAAACCTAGTTATGTCCGTGTGCTCTGCGTAGTAGTAAAATGAGATGTTACCCTGATCTACTCTCGGGGGCCCACTAATTCTAACATTAAATATTAATAAAAAGACAATGTTAGTAATGTTATAATGTATTGCATTGCTTTGCTAAACTTTATAACTACTATTGTTCAGCCGTTGTCTATAAAACACAACGAGGAATACGGATCGAGGATCTATGGGATACGTCCGGGCCACTGCCAGGCATTACCGACAGGTGTACGCTTAACATTTTGTGTTTCAATTGACATCCATATATTTATCCATACATTTATGCTGAGACGCTGTCCAACTAGTTTGCGTCACATTATAGCGATAAACAATAAACAGCATTTTTTTTGTGTTGTGGTTAACGAACTTTATATTTTTGAATAAAATTATTTTTCTTTTTTATTTCTTACCTCGAAATGTAATAATATGTTTTTAATCTTGCATAATTTTTTCTATTGTTTCTTTACAAGAATAAATGCAAGTCAGTCGTAATATGTCTCGAATTAATCTTCATAACGTCGCGAAGACCAGGTTAATATTTAGGTTGAGTCATTTAGTTGTACCCGCGTCTCGTGCCCGACTTCCTTTGCGTTTCCGTCTGATTATTCCCAATTCGTCACTAATGAACACACGACATAAATATGTTTTGCATGAACCCAATAGTATTACCAACATTTTGATAATATTGTATTAATGGATCAATCATATGTAGTGATTATATACTAGCTGCTGAACTTAGAACTTAGTGGTTGGAATTAGATGGTTAGTTAAATCATATTAATGTTTTTCTTTATTCCTTTAGACATCAAATACAGTTTAATTTCAAATTTTATTTTTTACAAATCAATTACAGCCTTATAAAAATCAAATTTGGATGTTTGCATGCCAATTCGATAAGTAAATATCCAAATTTGACTTTTAAAAGCTAAATTTAAGATGCAAAAGTCCGAAAGTGATTCCAAAATTCAAAGTCCAAATTTGAAGTATAAAAACCTATATGTATAGTGCGTATCCCCATTTGGTATAAACTATACGATAAGCGGTCTTATACACTTATCTTTATGTACAGATATAAACTATCTTATACATCTATGTACATACATGATGCATTTTTTTTAATATTGGTTATTGTAAGGTCTGTTGGACTTGGGACATAACAAGGTGTTTGTGAATTGTGAATATTATAGCAGATGATTATGTAAAAGATAATCTTTCACACACTTATCAACCGTATAAAGCGGTCAGAGAAGTTCACCTATTAAGTCCGATGATACCATAGAATGTTTATCAGTAAACCAATGATTCTTTGCAGCGTGTAATTTCACCGCGAGCCTATTTTTAGACGTAGATAGACGTATACTTTTTTTATAAAAGTACTGAAATACTGCTCTGACTCAGTTTTTGAGGCGCATGTAGGTCGTCTTAAGGGTTTATGTAAATACGGGAAGTTGGACAGTGACAGATTGCTAGTGCCAGTTTGTTTTGAAAAAGTACCTTCAAACTGTTATATTTTGAGTTTATTTTTGTATGCACAAATTTGTGCATTCTCTAAGAGCGTAGTGCACACGTTCTGCATAAGTAATCTCGACACGAATGCCTGCAATGTCGCGTCTCTTTGTAATCCGACATGCCACCCATGAGGGCAATATAATATAATATCTCAATACGTCGCATCTTCCCGTTTGCATCAATGCCGTTTAATACAATAATAGGCACCTGTCTAGTAAACAAGTCGAGATTGGTCTCTTCCGCTTTTGTAAACTACTGGCCGCTTTGTATGTTCAAAGTTACCATTTCAAAAGTGAAATTAGAGAAAAGATTATTTTCAATTAATTCATTAAAAAAATATAACATTTTGCACAAAATTTATATTAAAATTGGTTTATTATATACAAATAACAACAAATGAACAATGTGTTATCAAAGAAACCTCGATATTGTACCGATGGCCGATGGATGGCCGATGGATCATGGCGATTACGCTTAAAAATTAAATTTGATAGTTGTTACTTTGCCTAGGCTTTGTTCAACATAAATACATTACTATAAGGGACTAACGAGGAGCGAATCACTAACGTCATTCTTGACCAACAAAAGAACCTGAGGAGCTAGAAGGTATACGTTTTTCTCTTAAAGGACCCTAAGTCATCCAGCTCATCTCATAAAGAAGTTGTTTCCACCCAATGATATCTATATATATGTATATTATAAAATAAACTGACTGACTGATATACACAGCCCTAACTATTGGGCCTAGACTCTAAGCCTAGAGTGTAGAAAATTTGAAGAGACGCTGTTAATACGAAGGTGAACGCAAAGAAAGGATTTTTCTCAATTCATCGCCCAAATGTCTAAAGTATTCCGTTTGTCTTGGATGAACATTATAAACACGACCTAAAGCTGACCTGTACCTCATGATATAATAAAGTTTTTGCAAAATCGTGGTTCCTGCCGAGATCAAAAAACCAGTGAGAATAGATTTGAGGAGGATTATTAACACAATCATGGACGTTTTCATCGTTAAATTAAATTCTTCGTCCATTTTGCAAATGATCCGCTAAATAGACAACTGCTGGGACGCTTTCATGAATAGGAAACTGAAAAAATCTGAAAATAAGTGCATAATTCTGAAATTAAGTGCAATAGATTTGACTGATTGGCAAAATTCCACGTTAATGTGTGCGTTAAAAATTCACAATAAAACCGGATTAAGACACAATCCTCACTCAATGTCTATGTTCATTTCCGTTGTTTTCATTGTAAAGATATGTGTATCTTTACATATAACCTATATAAACTGACTGATTTATCAATGGTCGCCCCGAACGACGAGAGACTTGAAAATTTGCACAGTCTTCAGTTATTACGTGGGCGAGCATTAATAACGACTTTTATAAATTCATGACCTAAAGGTCTAAAGTATAGGGATTAATGTTTATATGGAGAAATATTTATATTCGAATGTATTGACCTCAGATTTTAATGAATAATATTAAATAAGGTTCAACTTAGGCTGGAGAATAGTCGGTTAAATTAAATTGCAAGACGGGAAACCGCTGGGCACAGCTAGTCTCACGGTTTCCACCAGACAAGTAATATATGGATGTGAAAGAAACGAAATAGAACTGGATCCTAATAAGATCAATTAAAACGTGCCGGCGTGACTTGGGAAATGAAAATGAGGTCAGGTCATGTCCACATTTTTTAACACTATAATACAAAAAGCATGTTTTTCTTAAAGTGATAGATGTTCTATGTAGTTTGTTTGTTTTATAAATTTGTTACACCTAACAAAAATACGGGGGCAATTAGTTACTGCCAAGACGATGCTCACAGAATAAACACAAGAAAAAAAACAAAGTGAGCCGGCTAGAAAAAAAACGAGTACCAGAATATTTAAGCTGAAATGGGGATGAGTAAAGCGATATTTCACCGTTGTAAATAAACGCGATTACTTCGTCCTAAACTCGTTTTACGCTTCTAACGGAGTATAGAGATCCAAATAGCATTTCACCAACATAAATTAAACACAGTTATGCTCTAACTGAGTTTAAATTCCAAACGGCCGATTTTTAGCGTTTAGTTCTGCAAACGCCTTTTCAATTTGACAGCTACATATGAGACAGTCTTGACGTAGACAAACTGCATAATATGCGCTTAGATATAATACGATGTTCACGCTTTACGTCACTAAACTCCGTTTTAGTGAACGCGATCAATTTCTAGCCGGTGAAATCCGTTTAATGAAAACCAAGATTAGAATCGAACCATAAACGCGATTAAACAATACGTTCAAGTTCTTTTCGAATGCACATGGTGAAATCGCCCCTAGTACTAATTGTAATCTGGTTTTTGCCGAGATTCATCCATCCGACTAAATTTTTCGCAAGTTTTTTTCGTACGGAAGAATTTATACTCAGGATGCTGCAAATTATCGATAATGCCATCCTTAACTACCATACCGCTAGAACAACACCAAAATAATTATAAAATACCGGTGTGGGAGCGATAAAAACCACGCGTGGACCATTTGATCACTCAGAAACTGATTTTTTAAGTTAATCGGGTGCCAAAAATTGGCATTTTATAATACTTCTTTCCGAATTTATTGAACCGTATAACAACTTAGGTTTTTTTTTGAGATATTGTTGTTTGAGGTTGATTTAGTTCTACGGGAGTGACATTTAATAAAATCTCATTTCCGTGCAAAATAACAGACATTCATAGTAGTATCGGTATACAAAAATATGATATTGTACACTGACGCTGAAGTAGAGAAATTTATGAATTCGAATTACATGTTAGAAAGAAAAGTCGATATAGGTCGTGCTATTACCAATGAAATTATACTATAAGAAGTAGCAGATATGCCATAAGCGATCGAAAAGTGAAGACTCGAAAGCGTCCCAATTGACGCTTTTTCTTTAGCTTACGTCATAACTTTTAAGTGTTTACATTTACGCTTAGTGACAACCATTAGCTGTCCTCTTTTTTCCTATTATATTAATTACTCTATCCTTTTCCATTATTTCACATGTGTGAATCAGCAATATTTCCGCTTTAGAACACCGACCGGATGTTGATCGACCGGTGATTTTTTTATGAGTATAACATATCTGTAGGATTAAATTTTTTTGGCCATCAGTGATCCCTTACATTCAATTAAGATAGGAAATAAATATTAGAGGTTTTAAAAACAATATGATGACTGGTAATGTTGAATCAAATAGCAGAGCAATGACTTAGCTCTAATTACTATTAATTAATTTTTAAGATAGGGCTTTTATAACGGTTATTTATTTATCAGTGATTACTTTAACTTTATTCCATGCCTATTTAAAGGATTTTGTAACTAATTTCCCGTCAAGTTTGACAATGCCAATAATTGGTATTGTGGCCTATGACGATAATTGGGCAAATTGTGTTTTTATAAATCGAAATCATTTACAATTAATGATAATTTAAATTATATTTTGTTTCAAAAAGGTTCATTAACTATCATTCTGTCACCTTAACATCACATTTAAGCACGCGGTTTCCCTAAAAGTGACAATAATTGGGTATTTTACGGTAGTACACACATATAAAGGGGACTGATTTGCTTGTTTGCAGTAGGTCAATTATGAAACTACTGAACCGCCTTTAATAATTCTTCCAATATTAGAAAGGACAGTGTATATAGAAAGAGTAATAGTAGGCTCCGTGTACGAATAACTAATATTTATTTAAAACGCAAGAATGAAAATGAGATTAACATTGGTATCTCTGGCTACCTCTACAGGCAAAGACGCCTTTTATTTGATGGGCAGTGCCGAAAGTATCAAGAACCGTCTGAAAACAATGGATATAGGACTGGGAAAATAAATGAGGGGCAGTACCGTGCCTAAAGTTAGGGAATTATCTATGTAATTCTATACAAAACATATACACCAGTAAATACCGTTGCAGCATATATACCTATAAATGTGAAAAACAAATCATCTATTGTAAGAGATTAATCATGAAAACTCTTTAGCTCTGTTTAAGATCACAACCAGTTGAGTATCTGTATTTTTTCCAGAAAACATTGCACAGACATTTGGCTACCGCGCTAGTGTATTTTAAAACAATAACAAATAGATTTTATATAAACACCTTTCCTACGTATACTACTAGCGTTTCAAAGTATTAAATGTAAACTTGTATGCATTATACTGCACTCGATTCTTGTTTTTTGTATAAATAAATTCTTTTCACATTATTATTCTTAGTCACGAATATCCGAATGGATAAAATTAGTGGTATAGTATAAGCAGGTATGCTCTAAGACCGCTAGGAGTAATGTAAACTTCAGCTTTCATCTGGACCAATGTTTACCAACTATCTCGAGACCATTATTTACAAAACGGCTTTAAATCGAACAGATGTTCAATATCATAGGTAAGGTTTATGTTATCTTAAAATAAATTAATAGGTTGTATTAAAACATAATAGTTAGAAAATACTAGATTGTCGTGTGTAAAAACACAATATATTAGATTTGGAGTTTTGTACATCTTGAATAAATTTATAAAGTTATTAAGTTTTAAATGCTATCAAATCAAGGATGGAATATTAAAGTTTTAACGTAATTTTCCTTAAACACCTAAATGTAACAAAGCAGACAAGATCCTTAGTTACATAAATGCAATGTTGATGTAAATAGAAATCTTAGCAAATATGTTGAATACTTAAAACATAACCTTATTGCAATCAGATAAGGTATATAATCGCGTTGTTTATTACATCTGCGGACTACATTTACAATTAAAGCAATTAACATACAAGTGATATCATGTGCATCTTGCAAACAAGTCAGCTCGCGCGGCAAAGTAAATCACTGAAGGAATTACGTGTAGTGATCGCATCGCAGAGCCCATCAAAAATTGTTACTCACCGGTTCTAGTGCAGTCTGGCCTGCCGTTTCTGACAGCTGTGTCGGGTAGGGGCTTGCCGTCAGGGGTGACACACCAACAGCCGGCGGCGGCACCGGCGGCTGCGCATTGCACCGCCGAGTAAGTGCCGTCGGCGCGGCAGCGCGGCACAAACGCAGCCCTACGTCCGCCTTGAGCGCTCAACGCGTATCGCTGCACGATCAGACATGTTGACTGCCCTGTTACAACAATACAAGAACGCTATGACACTTGGCGTCAGACAGGCCGGCCGGCCATAAAAACTGTAGCCAAAACCTTTCCCACGTTATGTTTGGGTAGGCACAGCATGACTATATGGACTACATAACGTGGGGAAAAGGAGATGATGAATGTATATCGAACGTGGGGAAAGGGAGATGACGACGGGGTATCGAAAATAAAATGATGTCATTTCGACGAGTCCAGAGTTCACGTCTTTATGTACTACCTATATAAGCAAAAATTCCTTAATCACCACGAAAGCGTTAAATATTAGAGAGGGTGCAGGTTTATCGCTGAGATGGTGTAATAAAAATGGCAAGTCCTTTTCTATTTCTAATTTCGTCGAAAATTTCGCTTCTTTAATATGTTTATAATTTTCAACATGGAATATTTTTTAGACACACTTAGATATAGTAGTATATCACATGTAGTAGGTAATTTAAAATTATACGTGTCGAGATTAATAAATATTCGCAGCCCGCACAGCGAAATGATATTTGATGAGTGGCCTAGGAATGGTGTATCATATAGATTATCAATTTGTGCGTTGCTTGCAAATACCACACACGTTACGTTTCAGAGAACAGCTACAATAACAATTCAATAAGAGATCGTCCTATATGGAAGTTAAATTTAAGCTACTGGTGTTTAATTGCAATATTTGCTACTGATATTCATTTTAGTTTTTAATAACAATGTCCATTTTGAAGTTAAAAGTTAAGGAGTATGGTGTCTTATGAGGAGGAAAGAAAGGCATGTGACAAGGAGGGTTTCGTAGATGGGTATGTCGGTAAGGGTAGGGCCAAAGAATTGAGATTAAGAATTGAGTCACGACTGAAATGACGGATGATAGATCGATGTGGAAGTCGCAAGACATGTTATGCCGATGCCTCACAAAAGCCGGGAAAAGGGTAGGGAGGTGAACTCACAATAAGCAATTAAGTTTTTAGCTTTTTAAGTAATCGGTATGAAATAATTACCACAAATGTATATATTGGTTCTAATATCAATACAATAGTACATTTATACATGTACCTATAAAATGTCACATTATCACTATTGGTAATTAGGTGAGCTGCTCGTTTGTGCCCTTTCCTCAGTGATTAGAAATTATTATTGTCTTTAGTATTGCAAATTATTTTATACTACGAAATGGTGATACTAATCCTATATTCTTTAAACAGTCCCATATCTCATACATTTTAATAACCAAGTAATAAATTGCTTTAAAGCTTCGTTGCAAAACTAATTTACCACACTTTTACTATCCAAGTAAAACTTGTCTCGCATAATATCAAGACACGCGTAATAATTTTATTTCGCAACTAATAACACGCTTATTAATGAATCTAATGAATTATAAATAAATAATGTATTGCTGTTAACCAGCCGCAGATAAAACGAATCAGTTATGGTTTTACCATATAAAGGCGACGACTTCACAGGGTGCAAAACTGAATTAGAAGCCTATTTGTGTCAGTAAAAGGATCCAGATACTTTATTGCTGATAACGAAGCATGTTATCATAGACATCATCAGTAACAACTCGTCTTAAGATACCTTTTATGGGCCAAGTGATATAAGAAACTATAAATTATTACTACTTGCCAACCTATAAGACTTTCCCCTACCAAACATTGTTTACCGCGCCTAAAGAAGTTTTTACTTGAAAAAATGATTGCACGTAAATTCACATCAAATAATGTTCTCAGTCATAATGAGATCGAGGCGGTTAGGTTAGTTTGGTTTAAAAAGTTTTACCGTTTATAGTTCGGTAGTAGTGCATATAAAATATTCATTAATGTATTAATGATTGTTTGAAGTACTGTAATTAATTAAATACGATAAATATCATATAATAAAAATTTAACTGATCGCTTTCTGTACATGGAAGATATTTGAGAAAAACTATTATTGGGGGCCTTCATAAACGCAATAAAATGCAAAACAATGAATATTAGAATTTTTGTCTGTATGTCTGAGCGTTTGTGACCGCTAATCTCAGAAACGGCTTAACCAATTTGGGTGCGGTTTTCACTAATGTATTGTGATAAGCTTTATTTAACATTTAGTGTTTGTTTTATCTTAAACGGTTTATAAATAAAACAATATATCAATTTAAACAACTATGTCAAACATTTGTTCGATAAAAATGCTATAAAATAGCTGTTCAGTTGAATAGGTTGAACTGTTAGTTATATATGTTATAAGTTATATTATGATCTTCAAAATGATGATGATTGAATGTTTATATAAAGTTCAAAACAGGACAGTTTTGGAAATTTTGCAACACACTGTGCATTGCGTTATTCATAGCACACGCACGTATTTCGGAGACGTACGGCGCTCCCTGGTAATGGTAATAGCTACATTTGGTAACGCAGTATTTACACGTATATAGACGATTTTAGAATTTATTCTTAAGTAAAATGTTTTGTTAGCAGCAGCAGCAGGTTAGCAGCTTATTATTCCCGAGGAGGGTTGGCGTTAAGCAGGCGGCCGGCCGTATAAACTGTAGCTAGAACCTACATATATAATATGGACTACGGTCACAGTTGAAAAAATCATGTCATTGTTAAACTACGCTACGGCCATATTGTGACGACCCCACATACGCGGGAAATGGGCATGGAGACGATGATGAGGTTACGGTAGTATTGAGTAGGTATATTTATCATTTATTAATAAAATTTCATTTAATTTAAATTGCTGGGCGGGTGATACCGCGGGGCACAGCTAGTTATTTCATAAATCCCATTTGCCCTACAAATTGTAATAATTTACATGTAATTTTAAAAATTGTATATTACTTAAATAGGAGATAAGAGATGAGTTTTTAATGATTATTAAATAAAATTATTTAATAACTGTTTATAATCAATAGTATAATAATAATAGTGTTTTATTTAAAAGGTTTCGAACTACAAAAATTAAACTGAAAAACTAAATCAAAATGTTTAATTTTTGTGTATTTTTAATACCAATTTTTCACATATAAACATAGTTGTGTTCATAGTCGACAATGCATTTGTTGTAATGACGTATCACTATGACGCTTTGTATTTTATAAAATACAACGCGTCATTCATTTAATAGATAAAACGGGTTAAAACTTCCTATTACTTAGAGCATAGACATATCGTACACAAGGTCAAGCCAAACAAAGACAAAGTTATTCAAGAAATTAAGTGCAACATGATGGTGCGCATGTGCCAGGTTAAAAAACAAACAATTACATATGTTGAGACGGAGATACAAGTGATATCTACAGTTGCATCAAAAGCTGGACTTAACATATGAGTTTAAAGTTTAAAGTGATAAAATCCTTTTGCCTTCTTAAGGGCTCATATTAAGTAACACTTGTAGATTTAAAATTCATATTTACAAAATTTCCGGTGCATTAGGCACACAGTCGCAATATGACTTGAAAATTATTGTCCATTAATAAATGTTAGTAGGCACTTTGTAGGTCGATCATTCTATTTGATTTCCACTTTGATGTTCAATGAACAATAATTGAAGAGGGTTAGGTTTCACTTGCGTCAATTTCAAAATGAAACTAGGCGTTTTCGAAAGTTGTTAAAACAATTGTATAAATAATAACTTCAAATTTATATCAATTGTGATTGATTAGCAAGCTAAATTAAAGATACAAAGAAAGCATACAATTTGGAATGAAAGTATTCTAAAACCTAATACAGGTTTGTCTAGATTCTTAAGTACTACGCTAATTGTTAATAGTAGAAATAGGTAGGTATTTAAAATCAGTTATTACATAATCAGTGAGCGTACACGTACCGTCACATATATCTTGCTCCATTGTATTGTATTATATTAGATTGAGATAATCATTTCTTAATATATTTTGTTTTTAAGTTAGTTTAAGTTGTTTATTAAAAACTTTATTTTGGCTGGTGTTATTAATTTTAGTATTCTGTATGTTATATATTTGATTGAGATATGTTTTTTAGCTACTTAATCAATACGATATAATATTTTGTACTAACACCTTATACATGTTGTAGTAGCACATTGTGGGTGACTTTAATTAAGTAAAATTTAGCCAAGATTGCCTTTAACTTGTCCCATGTTTTATATATGTGCCGCGACCAACGGAACCTGTCGTCGATGACTAGATAGCCGTCGATTTTCGTAATATGAGTTATGAACTGCTTTTAAAAGGCTTAACAACCATTTTTCGAGGATTTTGTTGGAAATTAAAATTTGTGGTGCCATGTAATTTTAACAAGAAATATGAAAAATAAAAAAATCAATTATAAATTGATCTACCCTACGCAGCAATGCAGATTTTTCAAAAATAAACGATAAATGTTGTACTCACCAACACAAGGTCCTTTATGAGCAACGGATATTGCTTCACCCGCGCACTGTGCCTTCAACAGGTGACATTTGGTAGGGTAGTTCCGTCCGTCCGTGCCGCACACCGGCTGATGTGAGCTTCCCGTGTTCGTTTCGCAGGACGCGAATCGGGTGGCACACGTCACGCTATTTTGGGTGTTCTACAAAGCAAACAAAAATATTGCGGTTCATTGACCTGGCGTGTATATCCACCCTACAATTTTTCCGCTGCTGAAACCTAGGTTCTAAAAGTCCATCCGAGTCCTGTGTCATTATTAGGGAAGGGTCTCGTTATAAGTGGAGTTATAAGATCTCTAGTAGAGCGAAGCGTCTAGCTGAGCTCCGATTCATTACGGATTGGCCGTATGCGCTCTTAGGTTCCGTTTGCTTGCACTGAGGTATTATCATTTAAACAGTGGTAGAGCCCGCAAACACAGTATCTGCTGTATGAATGGGCCGGCTCGACCGGTGAAATACCACGACCGAAACACAGAAGACAGACGTAAAGTAGAAGTATTATCGGTTTCACCGGATGATTAAAGTGCCAGAGGTTTAATTCTTGTCCTCTTCGGATTTGACGGAGAGCATGGATAGTAAAAGGAAGTATACTTTTCTCTTTTTATCTCTTCTCCTCTGTCCATTACAGATAGGCAACACGTCTGCGACTTGTTGTAGATGCTTGTTATATATGTAGCGGTCACTTAATATTAGGTGAACTCCTTGGTCGTTTGTCACTTTCTTCTATAAAAAAATATCAGGAAACACTAATAAGAAATATAAATATACGCTAAAATTAGAGTCAGACATAAAAAAGTTTCATCACTGGGCATATTAATTCCAAGGATCTTGCAAAAGTAGGTAAAGATTATTGAAAATGTATTATATATGTCTAAGTCGTCGTTGGAACATACCAAGGTTTTTTCCTTCGCGTTCTGAACAATTTACTACGATAATAACTGCAAACATTTAAGCTTAGCGTCTACTTCGTGAAAGAGTCACGGTAGCTCTTTGTTCTAGTTTCAAAGCGCAATAAAACCCGAGAAATCGACTCCACTACCGCCATCAATGAAATTGCTAATTATAATTTTAACTGCTGTTTTACTAAGCTCCCGGCGGTGTAAGGAAACACGACGCAACTTTTACGTTTAGAATATATTTCGGAGGTAGAAATCTTACCCGACAATTCACATCGTACAATATGAAATACAAAAGAACAAGGAGAACTTTATGAAGAGAGATCGTGACCCAAAATAACGAGAAGATGATGCAAATATAGAGGATGGCACCGAGTGAAGAGCTTCTTATAATAAGTTACGCATGAAGACTAACATCTAATTAATTTTACTTCGCTTTAGCCAAGTTATCGCATTGAATCATTGATACCAACCCATTAAAGCAAAATAAGAAATAACACTAATATAAACAACATTTGTTTGTTTGTATACCACCACTAAATTGAACTTAAAATAGACCAATTCGTGAATGTAAAGTACTTACGATTATTTTTCCTTATAAGTGTAGTCGTATTAATAAGTCATTAAAATTCAGTCCGCGACAATGTCTGGGTGAAGGGATCGCTCGATGCCAATTTTCGTTTGGCATCAACAGGCCTTGCTATCTATCACATAATATTTAAATTATTTTCATTACATTTTATTCAAACTTTATCCCATAACGTATAATCGCTTATCGGTTAATAATTAACTCAACACTTTTCTTTGTATTGTAACAAACTTTTTTGAAATTATTACCCGACTAATCGAAATATTTTTAATGCGAAAAGAGCTTTCACAAAAAATCATACTTATATATGTTATAGGGTTATGCTTTCAAGAAGTTCAATATGTTTATACTTAGTATTATTCTGCTCTTTTTTAAAATAAATCTAAAAGGAAGGAAATGTCTGCGGCTATCGGCTCATAGGTATGTATACGTACTATCAAGTTCTGTACTAAGTCAACACAAAATTTGAATTGTCTAACCTGAATACAAATTGCAATTACAAAATGCACCCTTGATCGTTTAATCGAATAGACTTCTCTAAAGAAAACTTAGATCTATTTAAATATGTGCTCATGCCCGTAACCCGGAGGGTAGGCAGAGATCATGGATTTCCATCTGGCGCGATCCAGGCACACCTCTCTCGCTTCTTCTACATCCATACATCTACGCATACATGCTTGTCGGTTATAGGTGCTCTTTATATCGGCCTTTTTTAGTAAGCCACTAATCTGATCGATATAAGTTCTCCTAGGGCGTCCCCTACCAACACTGCCACTCACTTTTGCTACATAGATTTGTTTCGTTATTCTCTCTTCCTTTATCCTTTCAGCATGCCCATTAACATTATATATTTTAGTAGGATTTTATAATCCATTAAAAAAGAACATTTTATTGAAACATTTCCGGAATTTGCATGCTATGCGTATTCCGATTGAACTTCTAAAAAATAATATGGGTTCAAACAATTCTAGATATTCTATACGTTCTAAATGTCTTCACCCGGAAGCACGTCAGTTTAATTTTGTCACTGACACAATCTCTGATCATCAACATTCTTAAGTATTTCCAAATTTCTTTATTAATTACCCGATATGAAAAATAATGATTATGAATAAACAACAAGCTTAATATCTTTATTATTTTTTTAACGAGCAATAGTTATTTAAGGCCACTCAGCTCTATGCCTCTATACTTCATGACCAAGTGCCACTTTTCGGATCGACCCTAAATCATGATAATTGTTTTAATACAAACAGAACATTAAGATTCTATTCTTAAACACACCCTAAAAAGGAATAAAAATAAAACGGTCGCGCAACGAAACGTGGCATATGAATATAAATCTAAATAAAATAGCCATTAACGTTCTTGGACGCATTTCATCTATTTTTGTACTGATCTATTTCCATGGTTACGTAATATGTGATTTATCTTTCATTCACATAACATAAACGCATCATAGATGGCTGGAGAATGGAATTGTAAATAAATTATTGTTTCTTTTGTTCCCTTAAAAAACTATCGATGTGTTCTTTTTAAATAGTTTATAAAGTGTGGGTAGACATTTCCTGTTTGTTCTGATTTATAGGTGCACCGTCTCGTCACTTTCTTTATACGTTTCGAGATTAAACGGCTGTTTCCGTTAACCGACATCGATATATGTAGGCGATGGTTAATTCCCGGCTATACTTTTAACATTAATCTAACAAATTCGATTAAAAGAAAGTACCAAGGAGGGTGGACGGCTACTTCTAAAAAAAAACAATTTAGCATCATTCTGTAGCCGGGATGCACGCAAACTTGCGCAGCAGCCTGGGTCTTCAGTAAACCAGTTTTCTCAGCCAAACATCCGCCAAGGATGTGACAAAAACTGACATAAAAGTAACAATTCCCTAAATGCCTAAATGCCATATGATTACTACTATGTATGTTTTTTTTACTTATTACGTAGAAAATGTAGTATATTGCAAGATAGATTAAATAAATCAATAAAATATTTCCTGTAATTGTTTAACATTAAAAAGATGTCGTTGTATCCAACCTAAAAAACATTTCTAGTTAATAATATAGTTGATTTGTTTCGATATCAAATGATTTATGGTGTTTTTCTATTTTTAGAATTGAAAACAGCATGTGATGTGAATCTTGAGAGGGTTATAAAAAGGTGTCGAATTCGTCCATTTTACATATGGATCAAATAAAACAATGCAATACTTGTTTTGCAAACCCATTGCTTACATGTCATTAAATGGATGTCATTAAATGGACACGTAATTTGTGGCTACAGCCGTTAAATTAGAGATTAATCTGTCAAATTCAATATTTTTACAATAAAAAGGGTGAACCAGAATATAACACCAGTGTCAGCTTTGTCCCTAAGAAAAGATTTAGCTCTTTCACGAGCCCAAGGTACTATTACTGATTTCAAGATTCCACTATATTCCCACGTAAAACATAACTGTCTTTGATCTGAAAGTTTAAAAAAAAAGATTTCTATCATTTGATATCTTAGTTTCGGAATAAGATTTTACGTAACAACCGATTAATTATAACACAAGTAGTTATTTATTAGGTTTATTCAAACGAAAAGGCTATTTCAATTACAAAGAAGTGATACTATTTAAACTATATAAATTATTATACCGCATATTATTAAATATGGCAATCCTGTCTGGTACTCCTTATATCGCCCTTCATTAGTATGTTACTAAATATGATCGATATAAGTTCTCCTAGGACGTCCCGTACCAACGCTGCCACTCACTTTTGCAACATGCCTGAACCGTTTCTTAATTCTGGTCATAACATATCATTCAAAACACACCTAACATACTTCTTGAGGATCGCATCTCAACTGCATTAACTCTACTGACATGCTTTTCCTGCCAAACCCAGCTCTCACTTCTATACATTAAAGTGAGGACTAGTACAGCATTGTGTATTGTCATACGAACCTTCATAGACACATTATGACTCCTCACTACTATACCTATAGCCCCAATCATTTTATTTCACTCATTCAATCGTCGTTAAAATCTTTAACATGTCTACCATCTGTACTAATCTACGCCCCAAATACGAACTCTTTCACATGTTACATTTCTTAACCGTTATCCTCCGCCGATGACGCTAACACGACCTGGTCATCGGCATACAGGAGACATTTTATAACTAGCCCACCCATTCTTAATCCACAATCTTCGTCTTTCATACAATCATCCATAAAGACAGCTGCGAGGATGATACACAATCCTGTCTTACACCTTGATTAATGCTAAACCAGTCTGAGTAGGCCCCGTTAATCCTAACACTAGCAGTAGAATATTTATAAAGAGACTACAACGCTTGTATTAGATCACCGTTTAATCCAAAATTAACCAAGGTTGACCACAGATCATCTCTTTACCTTTCTCATAGGTCTTTTCTCAATCTAGGCGCAGATTTTTTTGAGATTAGAGCCCGAAACTTTTCTATAATCATACGTAAAGAAAAGGTCTGATACATGCAAGGACAGGAATGGGCCTTCCTAAAACCTGCTTCCACGTTCCTCATTCTTTCTTCCATAGCTCTTCCAATCAGTATTTTAGCAAAATGTTTTCCCACAATACTGAGATTACTGACTCCTCGGTAATTTATACAATCATGGTTTGAACCTTTTCCTTTATATAGATAAATTGCTACTTCATAATTCAGAATGTCCCAGTCTCATCACGAATAACATTCATTCTCGATTTTACCGACCTAACTTTGGCGTTTCCAAAAGATTTTTATATCAGCATGGAAGTCGTCAATCTTTTTTCATACCTTTCCTTTCTTTCTTGCATCTTTCTATTCACTACCTCTTTCACTCTGTTCCCCTAAAGGTATCTAATAAAACGGATTCTGGCGTCTATACGGTTTAGATAGATTTGAAATTCGTGTTTTAAAAATACATTAACATTAATTATTTACAACATTGAACAATTTTACACAACTATTATTTTGTCGTTATGTTATCACTGACAAATACCTTTCGCATGTTTATATTTTATTTTGCTTACATATGGTACCCAGAATGGTCCTAATGTGATTACGATGGACCTTTATAAAAAAATAAGTTTATGTGTATACTAAAAAAATATTATTTAATGTTTATAAGAAATAGAAATTACTTACGATGGTGTTTTTACACCATCACAAAATTAAAGTTATTTTAAATTCTTATCAATTAAATTTAAATAATTAAGTTAATAAAATAACATGAAATATAAAAAAATATTACCTTTATTTCAGTAGCTCCTCCGGTAACATGATAAATCAAATTAAAAATAAATAAATGAAACACTAATTCATATCTACTCATAATGTACGCTAGGATTTTTTTTATTAAATATGGATTGGATTATTTAAAATGTTTATTTACAAAACACGTTCACAAAGCCAAACAAAACAACTATCAACAAAACTAGATGTTAAAATCTTTTTTAACAGCATATCGGCATTTTACTGGAGAACTCTAACAGTCGTTTCTAATAAAAAGTTATAAAGTAATTTATAAATTGTCGTCCAGACGTTATAATGGAAACAGCGCTATGAATCGAATAAAATACAATGAGGAACGGTCCCGGTGCGGCACTGTGCCGGGTTGCCTTGCCACGAGCAAAAAGCGCACACGCACCCCGCCCACCGTACAGCTTTTTGTTTCGTCCGTCACCACTATGCAATTTAAAATAGTGCTGTATCTCTTTAGTGTTGTCAACTGATACATTCGATTGAATGTTCTTGGGTTTTTGTTTATAAAAAAAAAAAACACTATAATAGTCATAGCTCTAAAATAGTTCTTAGAAGAAATTATTAGTTTTTTTTTTAATATTGATGTTTAACTTGTGTAGAGTTTGACCGATTCGTTATTCAAAAGTTAAATTTCTTTTAATATTATAAAGAATGTTTAATTAAAAAAAGGTATTTAAATTAATTCTGTAATTTTTAAAGTTATTCGAATTGTAATTATCTCTCAATCAGTGTTGATAATCTGTCTCTGTGGTCAACTGACAATTGGATTTCAAGTTGTCAAGCTCAAGAACAAGATGTTTTGTTATGTTTAACCATTAACCATCATCTGTAATATACCTAAAATCAAATGTTATCTTATTCATAGGTTATAAAATATTGCATAACATTAATACCATATATAAAAATAAAGCAAGCAGTACAATGGCAGCTAAGCAAGCAATGAGATTTGAATATAGGCCAAATATACTACAGGTAAAATATATTTTTGTGTTATTAAATTTTATAAATGTGGTAAACTGCTGATTACAATCCCCATTCTTGTAGGTATAATAGTCATTAATATAGGTTTTTGTCACATATACTTTACAAGTTTTACAAAAAAAATAAACCTGCATGTCTCCTCTACTAACAAATATGTAATATTATTTTCATCTTAAATGCCTATTATACAGGTGTAACCGAAGGGGTAGATCAATATATGACTATTTTGGATGTGGATTAAAGAACACATTAACATTCCGAGAATTGACACATAAGTAAAATCTATAAGTCTGCCTCATTATAAACCTCAATTTAAGTGTAATGTTAACTTATGTATGTTAACATTGAAAGTAAAAATATAAGTTAAATTGACAAGATCTTAATAGCTTACTACAAACCTATCTTCATCAGACTTTTAATGTCAACTTTTACCAGTTTATCCCTAGATAGCTAATCTCTGTTGAATCTGAATCCATGGGCAATGCAAAGTAATATTACTATCTCTTTTTAACGATGCATTGAAACATCTTGACTCTTTAGGTCAACTTGGTCATCTAGGATATTGTTGTTGTGGCACACCTATACAACAGGTTAGTATCATAGTTTTTGAGATATACCTTGTGTGTTCATAAGTTTTGAGACAAACTTTGTACTTAAAAAAAATAAATGAAATAGCAATGGTTGCTATTTACTTCTTTTTCCAATGTTAAATTTGGAACATTAGCTTTCATTTATTTTGATTTACAGATTTATTTCTTTAAAGAATTTGATTTAAAGAATTACGTGCGACAGTGATCTCGCTATTTAAGGTGGGAAAAAACCAATGGGGATTTTCCGTGAGGTGAAATCTTTTGGTGTGAGCCGTAACTTCTGGTATTACACTATCAAATGATACAAGGAGACAAGTTCCTTGCAAGATCGCCAGAGGAGTGGTCGTCCGCGCTCTGTGAGGACGCCTGCAAACATCAAAATCATCCCAGAGCGACAGAATACTGAAAATTGCTCTTAAGGTAAAGGTGTATAGCCATAGGAAAGTTTATTTTTTAAACGATCGCCTTCGTAAATTGCGACGCGAACGCTGTCCAATACTGCCTAAGAGACGCGATCCGAGGAAGATACTCTTCACCGATGAGAAAATCTTTACTGTCAAAGAAAAGTTCAACCAACAAAACCCATGTCCCATCTTCAGCACGGAATGTCTCGCGTACTCATCATGCAACTAGTGTGATGGTATGGTGGGGGATTTCGTATGAAGGTGTCACTCCGCTACATTTCTGCCAACAAGGAGTGAAGGTGAAGCCAAGAATTATCAAAGTGACATTTTAGAGCCAGTTGTAAAACCTCTGTCTCATACTTTATTTCACGACAAGGATTAGGTTTTCCAGCAAGACTCGGCGCCACCCCATAAGAATGGTACAAGATAAAAATGGGTATGTCTGGACTAACAGAAAAGGAAACACTTCAACTAAAACCTCGGAAGGATCATCATGCATCCTTTGTTAATTCATGGGACTTGGGCATTCACATTGAGAATTCACAAATTAAATTTACAAGGAGGTGGTCAAATGGAGGAATGTCAAAATATTTGTTGAAAAATCTGTGTATTAGACTTGGACCTCAATATTAAGTGGAAATTTCATATGTACATCCCAAACAAACCTCCAAAAAACAGAATAAAAATTGGAAAGATGTGCAACACCGAGATTTATTACATGATTGATGCTATATCATACTAAGGAAAAGGGAATAATACTGGATGTTTGCCATAAGCTGAATATTTCATGAAAGAGTTGTCACCCTCAGTTTGTGGTTCAAATAGAAATGTTACAAACAATAACTGGTTTCCATCAATTCCTTTAGGAAAAGCCTACAACTTGAGCCATATAAATTAACATAACTTGGTACACTTAGAGTGAATAAAAGACGTTCCCGATTAATTAAAATTGCAGAACTAGATCGGTTAACCCTCCAGTATTCTGTTATGATGGATCTAAGTGGTCTCTGCTAACCTAAGTATTCTCTTTGTCTGCTGTTCTTCAAGCCCAAGCTATTGAATTTTATTTACCTGTTGTCATCTTGCAAAAACTAGTAGATGGCCAATGTTTGTCTTTTGTGGAATTATCAATATAACTACAATCAATAGCTACATTATACAGGCTCATAATTAATTAAGGGTCGGCCATAAAGTAGTTCCAAGGAGGGTGTTTATGAAAATACTTCATTTTCAACATGAAAGAGGAGAAAATCGTAAAAGATGTGTGGCAAGTGTCACTACAAGAATGTCATATTTAATTTTTTGTTATATTTGCATTTTAAAACTGTATCTTTTTTTAAAGATTACTCTACTACTACGAAGACGAGTTACTCTAGAAATAAAAGTAAATAAATAAGATCATTTCGCAAAACGTATTTTTATTGTTAACCCTATTAATCAACTTTCATAGAAAACAGGTTGTTTACATATTGTGAAAAAAAAATGTTATTCAAATAAGTTGTTTCCTTGCCTGGTTAGCTTATATAGGGTACACCAGAAGGTTAGCTTGTCTTGGGTAAGCTTGATTGAGGTTATAGTTAATATGGTTTAAAAAAATCTTAGATGATTTGCTTACACCACCTATCAACATTAAAAAAAGACACAACGTAAAGTGTTTTTTTTTTGTTATTAAAATATATGAAGCTATCAAATTTTTAAATAAAACAAATTTTTATAGCACTTTTATGACTGGGGCGTAAATTTACCAGTGTTCAATAAAATCTTTTTAAATCTACATTCCTTTCAAGAAGCATGGAAATATTAAATAAATGGTTAAAGTGTTTTCTATTATTAATTGTTCTGAACATATTTAATTGTAGATGTAATAATAGTAAAGAACTCCCCTATATAAGAACTACAAGATATAAAGTATTTTCTGGGCCCACAAAGAGTATTTGCATGCAAATTGATAATACATTGAAAGGTGCCTAATTCACTCTATTCAATTACCAGTACAAAATGTACAGTATGACTACTGAAATATTATTTTATTATAATAAAAAAATATTTAAATAGTTCAGTTCATTACAACAATAAAAATGTTTCAAATTTTTATAATTAAATTTGTATGATGGTATGGAAACACATTACTGATTTTTAAAAATACTAGCTAATATCAATTGAGCACTAAAACAAATATATATCTTTTAATTTTCAGCTCGACACAAATCCTGTTTTCTGAGACCGGATACAGGGCCATGTAGAGCTGACTTGATACAATGGTATTATGATGTAAAACAAAGCAGATGCTTTCGGTTCTTTTGGGGTGGGTGTCAGGGCAATGGCAACAGATTTGAAACTCACGAAGAATGCAGCAACTATTGCAAACTTAACATCACATCACAAACGGGTGAGTAGTATTATCATAGATATAGTTATTCCCGATAGCGTTTATTCTTACATTGATGTAAGTAAGCATGTTGTAAATTGCTGTAAAGTAGTCAACTACTAACTACGTAACCATTGTGGTAGTTTTGTTTACTTCACCAAAATATCGAAAAATTAGCCTAATTTTCAATCCAAAATTCTCACATCAAAATATCTGCATTCTTAAAAAATATCGGTGGGCTTTTGGTTCGTTTAAATCTCTACTTTCTGATGGTGTAAAAATGTACGTTACGTAAATGTCCTCAGAAAATGTAAAAAACGAATGATGGAACTTCCCTTGATTTTTTAATGTATTGAACTACAGAATGGAGCTATTGCAGTGTAATCATTACATTGAATTCTCAATCATCAATATGACATCAATGTCTCAATTTTGTTGTATTTATTGTTGATTCTTTTCTTGCTAGACCCCACTAAACAATTCATGCTTATTTTTATTTCATACTCTAGATTTTCATCTGCCTTATTGCAGATTATACAGATTCATCGATACTGATAATCTGAAAAGACAAAATAATGCCATTACATTTTTATCATGAGTACCTATAGTTCTAAATTTGTTTATGCTAAATGCCGAATTTTTTTTTTCGGATGTGAGTTTTTTTCGTTTTTTGCATTTTCTGAGAAAATTTACAATAGTAATGTATATATTTTTTCCAATGAACAAAAAGCCCACCGACTTTTTATAAAAATGCAGATATTTTGACGTGAGAATTTTCAATTGAAAATTAGGCTGTTTTTTCGATATTAAGCGTACGGTAAAAATATACATATTTTATAAAAATATACAACCAAAAATTTGGTTATTTGAATTTTTCACATCAATTCTGAGGTTATGTGAAAAAGTGTGACTACAAAAGTTGTAGACCTTTTTATTACCTACAATTTTGCAATTTAACTTTTTTTCCATAGGACTTGTAGTTTTGTTGGAAATCGAGATAAACCGTTTTACCGATCCACTTCCCGACCTCAGATCACCCGTTTTTTTTTCATCGCCGCCAATCAATCATCTATAAACAACAATGATAAATAAGTTTTTGACATTATTCTAATACTAAATATCTTTTCGCAAAGAAAAACGATCTTGACATCATCGATGACAACACTGAGTGAAGCTCGGTCAACTTCTAGAAGTTATTAAAGCTAAACCATCTAACCACCTTTATCTAGCAGACGGCTCTTAAAAATAAAAACATACTATCAATTAGTTATAAAAAACTATCATTATCACACTGTTTCTTACAAGAAAATGCCTTAAAATAATAGTACCCGGAAGAATAGAATGTAATTTTTAATTATTTTTTTTTTTATAATTTTACAGAAAACGTTCCATATTACTGCTCGATGGTGTTTGACTACGGAACCTGCTTTGGTCATTTCTTCCGTTGGGGTTGGGACAAGCTCTCAAAGTATGAATCTATCAGTATTATTATTTTTTCAAATTCAAAATTACTGTAATTGAATTTTTTTAGCATCAGAGTCGCAGTGACCAACTACTTTTTAACATTAGTCTTATATCTTTCGGAAGGTGTTACTTTTTTAGGTTTGAATTAGGTTAAACCTAACAAAACTATTATATTAAAAATTTAATAAATTTCTCATAGCCATGATTGTAAGACGTGGCAAAGTTCAGGGATTAATTTTATTTTGGTCTTGACTCTAGCTCTTTCATTAATGTCAGACATACGGTATTCCTGCAAGCATCCATTATTGCATATAATATATATGCAGGCACAGGTATACCTATAATATTGCAACAGTACTGTACTACCCGATATTAAATAAAAAAATCATACATGTCATATTATTTGTATTATTTTATCCACAATTTTCTTTCGTCTGTTTCAGGACTTGTAAACGATATTTGTACTCCGGCTGCGGGGGTAATCAAAATAATTTTCAAACGCGCGACGAATGCTACAAGAACTGCCTCATTCCTCCAAGCAACTCATTGCAGGAAATTAAAACTTTCACCACTTGCATCCCTGTGAACTACATACCTGCGCGATTCCCTTAATTATGAGCACCTTAAGTTCAGTTATAATTGAATTATATTTTTTACTAAACATCAAAATTACCGTTATTTATATTCCCATCACCTGATATTCTTGCTTATTTATTATCTGAAAATAGGAGACATATTCTAACCAATTTTTGATTGAAGAAATGAGACGTAATGCCTTATTTTAATTTATCCGTTGTTAATATGCTACATACCAAAAGTCTACGTACATAATTTTGGCTAGGCTTTTATCTTAGGCCTTAGCTTCTAGGCTTCCTAAAAGTACTTTAGAATATTGATAATCATCGCTGAGTCCGTTAGTATGGGACAAAATGACGTATTTTAGATGTCGAAAATATGAAACCGTAAAAGAAAGATACAAGGTACGTCTATCATTCGTGCATCTTATCCTGAAAATATCAGCTTTGGGGTATCATCCAGACCGAAGCTAAGATGGTTCGAGAATACGACGAAACTCTACGAGAAAAAGAAGGTAGCGCCCCGTACGTCTGGCATGTCTTGGCGGGGGTATTACTGTGGTCCCAGATATTAAAAATGCATATAATGTAACGCGCGAGTAGCGTGGTAACATGAACGATAAGGAGTCTATCTATATAGACTCCTTATCGTTCATGTTACTCCCAGGAGAACATATCTATCTGATTAGTGACCGCAAGCAGAACTCGTAACCGACGAGCATTTATGCCTAGATGTATGGATGTAGAAGAAGCGAGAGATGTATGACAGGGTCGCACCATTACCTTTACCTTTAGTTACGGGCGTGACCGCACATTTATTTATCTGAAAAATCATATCGAAAGCGGATTAAGTTCCTTTATTGGCTATGGGTTTTGTCTTTTCGAAACGAGGTTGACGACCAGTGTGTAAAAAGCTGAAAAAGATTTTATTATAAATTTTAATATATACACTTTCACAACAATTTTTATGGTCGGCTGTTAAGAATAATCATCTTATATGCAGTAAAACTTACTTCACTTTGTGAAATATTAAGTTGAACTTGGTCAAGTAATAGTGCACGCAGCAAGATGAAACATTTTCCGATTGTAATTTACGTTTTGGTCGTAATTCTGATTTGCGTTCACTTCGTCAATGCTGTGAGTACTTTTATGATTTGTATGTTCATTTCCTCACGAGGATTCTGTATTAATATGACCATTTTGTCATGTCAAAAGATGTTCGCTTTCTTTCGACTATACGGCTCAGTACAATTTACATTAAGCAAGGATATATATAAGTCCCCATGTTATATCGGTATCATTTTCCCTTCTGTCTGCAATTGTCACAATATAATAGTAAAGCGTAATACTCTCGAAAGTGCGTATAGTTGGTTAGAAGCACGATTAGTGTGGTATTTTAATATGTCAAATTGTTTTATTTTGTGGAAGGTTTAAGTAAAAAATCACCCGTCTTATCCTATTATGGTTCCTGCGCACTAACTGCACTTTAACCTTTTTAAAACTGTACTTTATTTGTTATAAGTATCTAAAAAACGGGATGCATATTTAGAAAAAACTGCAAAATAGGAATTATCAAAAAATATTTTATTACCCTTTTATAGTGAATCTTACCTTTGTCTATCTGGCAACAACTAGTGGTAGTTGATTGTTACACGATACGATATTTAGGTATAACATAAACACATTATATCTCCATTAAATACAACCAATATATCATGGAGTCAAATTGTGATTTTGTTGTTCGTAGGACCATAACGAAAGAAAGAAAAAGAAATCGCATAGCGTCATGGGGATTTTCAGAGAAAAAATGAAAAAAGTCAACGACATTTTTAAAAAATCCATAAAAAAAATTAAATCTCGCGTGAGGAAAATAATGTCACCAGATAAATTGGCCAATAAAGAAGTCTTATATTCAGTGCATTAAAATTATTCCTATAAAATTTCTTTTAATCAGTATCTGTCAATGCATGAAATATCCATTCGCATAATAAGTATTCTCTGCGAAATATTAGGTCTCTAGATTCGAAATCGTCATTCAGTTATCATGAACCATCTTATAGCAGTAAGTTTAGTTTAATTGGATTGGTTAGTAAGAATGTAATTAAAATTATAAATTACTTCCTTTTTGAGAAAAAAAATCGTTTGTCTATAGGCTATCTTTCTGGTTTATATTTTAAAGCAATTTTCCTTGTTTTATTTATCAAATTAAATCTTGTTTCAGTGTTCGGTATGTGCAGCTCATGTGTCGAAGGGAGGTCCCGGAAACTCATTTCTTAAAATTCCAATGCCTAAAAGAAGATTTTTATATCGCCTTGCCAATAGTCCCTCGCCGTATTAGCTAAGCGGCATATTGTTCCTTCATACATACTTATTACTATTACCATTTATAAATCTTTAAAATTTTATTTTTATTATTATTTTATGGATACGAAGATGGCGAACTAGTAAGCGTTTCATCTAATGTTAAATGAACACCGATGTCTCAAACATCTGTAACATTCAAAATTCCATATTCGTCGTCAAGATACCGAATAAAATTTAAGAGGAATTATTTACCATAAGGAAGGAGAAGGGAAGGGGAAGAAAATTTGAAAGGACAAAAAGGAAAACAGGAAAATTAAAGTTCTTCATTAAATTATATTCATCATGACTGACAAAAACATCGCAGTTTACATCCATGTTTTGTTTGCTGTTTTTTTAATCAGGATCATTTGAATTAATGGTAAGTTATATATCTGACAGGGAAAGCACGAAATGAAAAAGTTAAATCCAACGGTTCAGAAACAACGAGCGAGTAATGCTGAGACAACCCTATCCCCAAAAATAAAAGAAATCATGTCACAGCTTAGAAACAGTAGTTTGTTAAAGAAGAAAACAAATTATAAATTGATACTGAAGGAGTTAAAAGACATTTTTCATAACGAAGAAACCACTGTGTGCTCAAGATGTAAATTGTAAAATTGAGAAACTTTAAAAAAAAATAGTGCGTTTCATTTGTGCACTTTACGGTGGGCAAGGGACCTTTGTAGCGAATGGGAAAGACCTGTCAAGCAGTGGACATGTCACCGATATTAATAATATTTCACTAATTAAAATACTATTTATTTTAAAATATTCGAACGAAGCGATTCGAATCTTCGTTCGTCGTTCGAACGGCAAAGGATTGGAATAAGTTGCAAGCGTCAGTATTTCCGTCCGATTATGACGTGGGTACCTTCAAGAGAAGAGGTTGTTTCTAAACTAGTGCGTACCATCTTTAGACCACGTCGCCACTTAACATCAGGTGGAATTGTGGTTGACCACAGTGCTTGAGCACTAGTTCATTCTTTATAAAAAAACATTTCAAATGTGACGGGACAGTAACACGGCGAAGTCTTGTCGACTATTAGTTACAATTAGAACACCGGTTTATCAGAAAGACATCTTTAAATGAATATAAATAAAATATGACTACTATATTTCCCATAAAAGTAAATATCAATTGCCGAATCTACGTACGTGCACAACTTTAGAATCGCTGTGTCTACTTGGCTTATTCTTTTAGACTCGTTCTTGGATAACACTACTGATGCGAGTGTTTCACTTCTCAATTAAAACAAGAAAGGAATAGAAAATGAAGAAAGCGTTGAAAAAATATACTAGATTATGTAGCATTACCTACATTTGCGTCTATCAAATGAAAAAATGCATATTAAAACGATACCTCATTATTCATTTAAAATTCGCTTTTTTAAAAAGCGTAGAAATTTTAAAATGCTTGACCGAGTTGCTATTTTGTTTGTTATAAAAAAGGTTATATAATAAGGTTACATAACATATTAGAAACGAAATATAAAAAAATATTATTTTGTCATTGCAATTATTTTAATGAACTATAATGTCATATTTGACACTTAGTAAAAAGTATAATAAAAATTAGAAAAATTAAAAAAAATGTATTCGAACGATTTCCGTCCGTATTATATGATGATCAGGAAGGAAGAAGAGAAGGGCGACAAGTTTGCTAGGATCAACGTCGAACTGAAACGCAATGCTATGCAAGAACCTTTAAACCCATTCACGAAGAAAACCGTTTTTACACAGACATATCCCACGATGCTGATACCTGCAGCACCAAGAAAGGCCTGTTGCTTCTATTGTACTTAGCTTCACATCACCAAAGCCAAACAACAAACTAAGAACAGTATACAGTCATAGTAGTACCGTTAACACGTAATGGAAAACAATTTACAAAGTGCTCAACAAGGTAAAAAGACTTCGCTTATACAATTTTTCTGCATTGTATGCGCTAGATATTTAAGTGGCGTATTCGGAGCATCAGTAAAATTAATTTGTAATCACAAAATGTCTTCTAATCTCTATCTATTTTGTTTACAATCCTACCAATTAATCACTAATTATATGACGTTGAGATTTACTGATCTACACGAGTCGGACTGTGAAGACAGTGATGTCGGCGTTTAGGACTAAATGAATTGTTTAGAATAAATAATACACAACAGTTCCTGCTTTTTTGTGCGTAAACGCCAAACGTTTGCATTGAAGAAATACCTATATTTTCACATGCAGTTTCACCGGGTTGTGAAGTATTCGAGTGCCAAGTACTGGATTAGCAAATGTATGGATATTGGTATAATTTCCGCCTGCATAGGACTCTACATTTATGTCCTCAATTCTTGCACTGCTTGTCACAAGTTATCTTTGTATGTAATGGTAATATCAACCACAAACACCCTTAACATACCTCATATCCAATATCTCGAATGATCCTGTCCGCGACTATGCGTCGATTGGTATAAAGGTTTATTTCGAGTATAATCTCTAGAGAGCATATGTCTTATAAGTAAGTCAACATTGAAAAAGATCTCTGTGAAATATTCAAGAGAAGTAACTCATGTGTCTGTGCAAGTAGCGTTAAGCATCAGGACACATGTTACTAAATTATTTTCCTAAACTAATCAAACAGCTTTCGCGTGGATGGGGACTGTTTCTAGGCCTCGCTCCTGATTTTACCTGGATTACGATGGAAAAAAATTGTAATGGATCATTACTTTTTACTTATTATGAGTCTAGATAGGTAACACCACACCTACTTGCTGATCCCACTCTATTCTAAGAAAAAAAGGAAAGTATGTGAAGGGGAAGTGGATTCGAAGGGGATTTTTTGTCCTTAAAGTGTAGCAGGCAACGTAACACTCATTATTACTTGTTGCTTATGGGAAGCGGTAACTTAATTTCAGGTGAAACGGTCCTTCTTTGCTACCTTACCTTCTTCTATAAAAAATTAAGTGATGATATTATTTATTATTAGCCCTGTTCGTTCCACTGCAGGACAAAGGCCCTACTACCATCCTTCCATAACTCTCGATCTTGCGACTTTTGCTGACAATCTTTNNCCGCCATTTCCTCATGGGCCTGTACCGACGTCGTCTAGCGTTGCGCGGGTTCCACTCAGTGGTTAGTTTAGCCCTAAATTGGTCCGACATGCGGCAAACGTGTCCTGGCTAGTTCCTCTTTAAGCTATTATTAACGTCGGTGATTAGCGTTTTGAAGCACAGTGGACTATTCCATATGCGCTCCGATCTAAAATTCTGCGTTCCATATCTTGCTGGAAAACCCTGAGTGTGGACTTCTGGAGTCCAAATCTGTACACCGTAGGTAGGTGAGGGTTGGCAGAATGGAGGAGATTATGGTAAACCAATAACAATATAATTGGTTCTAAGACCATATTTTCCAGTTAAGACAGGACTGAACGTTAACCACGCTATTTACTGTAATAATAACAGGTATGTAGGTGGAATATTAACATTTTAAAATTTGATTTAAAATAATGCAAGCCACTCGAAACCATATTTTATATGACTTCATCGCTCATAGTGCAACCAAGTTTTCAATTTCATTGAGTTAGTGAAATTCGTATATGGTATCAATAAACATCTATTGCCAAGTAATGTAAAATTGTAACAGTTTTAATTTGGACACTGCTCCGTCTTAATAGGGCATATAGTAGTATGACGTTTATATCAATATAGGTTATAAGTAATAATCGGCTCAAGTTCGGGAATGCAACGTGTCTAAATTTCATGTCGAGTCAAAGTATCATTTAGTGATTAGAACTGCAACTGTAACGTTCATTATTCAGTATATCTAATAGCAGCATTACAAAATGGACGACTTTAAAGAGTTTTTTCGAGAGTATGATATCGAGAGGTGCAGACCTGCCAAGGTAAATAATTTTTAATAATATACCCACATTATTTGAACAAATTATGAATATTATTTTAGTTTTTTTAAACAGATTATTAGCTAATTATCTAGGTTATTGAATGATATAATGAAGATGGTTCAAGACAATAATCGAATGACGAAATCGAATCTTCTACCTTTTCTGAAATATTAGTATTGGTACTTCAAATATTTAAATTATGAAACAGTTTTATTGAGCTTGCTTTAAGTCTGGTGAGGGTTAAATGTAGTAAATAAATAAAATCTAGTGGAATGGAAAAAAAGTGGAATTAATCGGAAATTTGGTACAAACACTTTTTTATGACAATAGAACTATATATACTGGATACCTACACTATAATAGGTTAGTTGGGATAAACCAAGTAAATCTAAGATGGCCGCCAATGACCAAGGTGGCTAGCGGATTACCAACATTTTTTTCAACCCTGTCTATATGGATATTAAATAAAACGGCTTGACAAACAGAACACTGTACCGTTATAATATAGATAAAGCCATATAGGGCTAGATTAATATAACTTCGACGCGCCCCACAATTTATTATTTTCTAATTAATCGTGGGTTAACATTGCCGAAAACATTCACATAAAACATATTGTCATCTCAGTCTTTTCAAATAGAAAGATAGAGAGAAAGCTGGTTTCAAAACACGGTTTTAAATTTTTATTTTGTTTATGAGCAGTAATATGAGGATGTGAGCCGGTAAGGCAGATGGGTAGACAGAGATCATGGCACACCTTTCTCGCTTTTTCCATATTCATACATCTACGAGCATGCATGCGCGTCGGTTATGGGTGCTCCTTATATCGCCCTTTTTTAGTAAGCCACTAATCTGATCGTATAAGTTTTATACGATTTTACGCCAGTGGAAACCCACAGTAATTGTGTAAATTGATGTGTGTATGATGATTGATTTTAATAAGCTTGCCCTGTTTGTTGTTTATTACTTTAAGCTTTTAGTACGTTAAAAGCTTAAATTACTATATTTCTTTGTAATGCAACGATTTAACTTTTTTTGCTTATTTCTAATTTAGATATCATCATAGTCATGCGTTCAATATTATTTGATATTTACTTGATTTAGTAAGTTAGCATTTTAGCTGCCCTCCTGCCATGCTTCGAGGCCTGGCTACGTTTGCAAGGCGATGCGTACGTCCTTTATCGGCTGACGCAGGTGCTCACCGGGCATGGCTGTTTCGGTGAGTACCTTAAGGGAGCCTCGGGGTCGTGGGCGGTAAAGGTGGGGGCCCTGATCGCCTTAAGCTCGGTGCAGGGGGCACCGGTGCTTTCCACTGGAGATCCCGGAGCCTCCGAAAACGCACTCTAGGATGGCCGCCGAGGGGGTTTTAGTGAGTTAAACGTTACATAACACTGTCTTTTCCCCAGAAGCAGGGTATCTTGGTTAAGATTTCCCCCCCCCGAAACCAAAAAAAAAAGCCGGTTTCTGGGCAGCTTAAAGATGTATTTGTAATTTTATATATATTTTTATAAACAAAATCGTTCGTTCAAATTTTTGCCTCGTGTCTAGCCACAGGCGCTTTCGTCGTACTAAGCACGAAAAAACAATGCCAAATGTAATCGATGTATGACCACCATGTAACATTTCATATTGTCAATGATATGCTATGTTACAAAACAAACATGCTGTAAAGGCATTTATTTCCGCTATCTCGGAAACGGTTCTAAGGATTTTGTATTTAGCTATGGTTTTACTTTTTAGTGTTATGTAGGTGTCTTTCCCAAAGAATACGAATTTTCTCAAAATAAACATAAGAATTTTTTTGAACGCCATCTTTTGCTTTCAATGGAGAATAATCTATTCGTACCTTAAAACTCTGTAAGATGGCTCTATATGAAATTATTCGAATTATAAATATCTTAAAAATAACGATCTTACAAAAGAGAAGCGCAGAGAGAAGCTCGGTCACCCAGGTACATTATAGGTAATTACCCAAAACTAATTAGTTTACTAAAAGGATTTATATACGGAGGTATATAAAAAGATAGAGATCGGGTAACAAAGGCAAATGAAAACTTTAAAAGGTATATAAAACAACCTTTTACCATTTCAATTATTTTTTATAAATTTTATTTAAAAAGGTATCACAAGGTATCGTTTGACAGTTGGCGCCATTACCTTCAGTATGGAGATGAACGTTAGTAAATAAATAAATAAATATGCGCTCACGCCCGTAACCCAGAGGGGTAGACAGATATCATAGATCTCCATTTGGCGCGTGCTTGGCACACCTCTCTCGCTTCTACATTCATTCATTCGTTCGTTTGTATGGAGAAGCTAAGCTAAGCGTGCGAAGCCAGGGTAGGTCGCTAATTTAATTAATTAAACATTACATATTTCACCGTCCGATTCATAATTGAACTGGGCATTACTAGACATACTACTGTATTGGGTACTGATGTTTTGTTAGTTATAAGATTAAAGTTTAAGTTACAATGGAATACTATATCAGGTAAGGTTCTTCAGTTTGTATGAGATAGTTATACATAAAAAAACAATATATTAATAAGATGTATCATCAAAGAAAAAATAGGTTTGTTGCGTTTGACACACTTCAAAATCGTTCAGTTCACAATTTGCTGTCAGTTTTTAATACACCTAGCCCGATTATAAGTTGACCAAGTTCACAATGGGTCGGTGACATATATACACTTTGTAATAACAACGATTTTACAGGAAACGTATACACGTACAAACGTTCTTGACCTTCAGGTTCTTCCCCTTCTCCTACTTAACTTATTCATTTAATATTGGCATCATCCCAACTTCTTTGTCTTTCCAGGTGTTCACGTATCAATTGACATGTAGTATGTTGGTTTTACTATCGTATCTTTTTATGAATTTATTCCTGTAGAAGAAAACAATAAACTAGTGTTTTCTGTATTTACATAAACGACTGTATCTGGCATAAATGACGTCATCTTACAACAGAAAAATTGTACGGTGATCGAAAGTTAACACGATAATCCATCAATGTTTGGGCACAAGTCCATTGTTCAAAGGCTCTAAAAAATAACTTAGTTGGTAATAAACTTGCCTAGTACGACTCTGTACCTGTAATAGAATGTAATGTAACGTTAATTATGTAAAAAGATATGCAGATAGACTGAGAGTGGCAGTATTACTATTGTAGACACGGAGTATAATTATTGTCACAAGAATGATACCATTCAAGGATCGGTACGAATCCCCCCTAAATCATCGGAATTCTTCGGTGATAAACTTTAATGTTAACTTGATAATTATTAACGTACCTCGGAACATAGCTTTCTAATGGTGGAAAAAAATATTGGCTCAGTTCTGGTTTCGTATTTTAACGGGTACACACAAATTTTTCCAACTTATTAATAAAGATAATATTGATATTTTTATTTGGCATTACGTCTAAAAGCGGTAAACAATAGGAATATTAGAACTTTGTATGTTTTAGTATTCTGGTTTTTAATTTAATTACTATACACTAGAATACGTTACACGAGAAAATTCCTCGGGTTCGCACACCTAAAAAAAATCACGTCGGTACAGTTCGAAAGTTTACCGTGGCAAGTCTTCTCCATCAATGTTGTCAAACGTTTAATGAAATTGTAAAAAGTTTCGACGAAGGAATGGATTACGACGCAATGCAACTGTTTATGGACATAAGCAAGTTTGAAGCGATTGCAAGTGATTGCAGCAATCTCTTGATCTCTCGCGATTTTACTGTCTCGATAATTATCAACTCGTGAGTTTAACCGGCAGGCAGTATCGCGCGCTTCGTGTAATCGCGCGCTTGTCTCTGTGTACAGTGTGTCGCGTTCGCGCGAAATATGCTATAACGCATATCTTATTTTATAATAAAAAACTGCTTTAAAATATTATCCTAATAGAAATATATTAAATAAAAATACAAACGGACGGATAATGGAAGCCAAAGCGTCAGAGGTGGGTACTAATTCATTCTAAAAAAATCTGTCAAGCACAATACTGTCATTATTTTTTCTTTATTAATTTCTTAGTACCATTTTTGTGAGTTAGAAATACTCAAGAGTGCATACGTTTTGAAATGTGTAGTGAAAATTGTAATAATATATTTTTATAAATGTTTTTATCTTCCTTTTTGTTAGCTGTGCGATTTAGATACTAGTGCCATTTATTTACTTTCTTCGTTACGATACCTACAAAAACCGGAACTAAGTTGGTCGTACAAATATTGTGTTATTTACATACGAGTGTAAAACAGTAACAATGTCACTGAAACAGAGATCTATCGATAGCAGAGTGAAACGCAGTCTGCTTTGTTTAACTCTACTAACATTTCCTTCCTCATTTTTTAACAAATACATTTTTATTTCACGCAAAGGAAATCACTAGACTACATTTATTGAGACGTCGAAAAGTCACATGTTTCATAAATATCTACGTATTAGGAATTATTCTTCATACTAATAACTCGATACTTTTTACCGATTCTTAACTCTGCCCACCGACATTCGAAGTATTAACAAACATTGTTTGCATTGTTAGCTACGGCGTCGCTCAATTTTATTTCTAATAGTGAAGAGGAAAAATCAATTTAATAGTTTCAGAGGTTTATTCATAGAATTTACATTAGAAACAAACCTTTTTTTCAACTATAATTTTACAATATAGTTACACGCCTTGCGTTCTAACCTGTCGTATTTGGGACTTACGGTGGTTTCTTCAACTCCATTACATTTCTAATTATGTTCATAACTGTAAATATATTACTAACCCAAATAATAGATAGACAACACGTATTACAAAAGGTCCAAATGCTCTACATATGTTTTTTTTTACTTGAAAACCTGCTGAGCGTTGAAATTCTATTTTTAAAATTAGCAACATTTTGTATTGTGATAATCTCTGCCCACGCCTATGGATTAAGAGCGTGAGTATTTTTTTTTATAATATTATATTGTCTTAGAGCTTGCAGACGGAGGCAATGTCCAGACGTTCACTGTTGGACTTGGGTCTTTAGATTAGTCTTCACATTTTACTATCCTAAATATCGACAAAAAAGGTTATTTAAGAACCCGTCTTCCTAACGGATATTAACATAGTTTCGATTTTACATATTATGCGCAACAAACATATGTGTCAAAACTACTTTCTTTCTAACTGTTTACGTTTATTTTTAATCACGAAATGAAACGATAGATATTTTGTTTATTTATTTAATGTTGTTTATGTTTGTTTTTAATTTTTAGTTTTAATCTCATACTTTTTATCGTGTTGTATATTTCACCCACATATTTATATTATATTAAGGAATGAAAATAATATTTGAATTTACCACATTAACAGTAACTAGCTGAATTTTAAGTAGGGCAACACGAAGTTCTTACGTTTTACATTTAAGTATAAATAGAGACGGTAATGTGGTGATATAACTATTGAATTAATTAAATTGTACTGGTGTTATACGTAATGCCTAATGGGCAAAGAAATAAAATACATGTTTAATCACTATAAAGTACTATATATAATATAAAAAAGTAAATAGTATTAATTTAAAACCCAAATAATATAAAATGATTTCGATGATCTGCCCTATAATTTTAAAATATAGTACATTTTAAAATTATATTTTAAAGAAGTGGAACTCTGTCTAACTGTAAATTTAAATTAATGTATTATTGTTAGTTTCAAGAAACACAATCAAAACAATACAATATTTTACGTTTAGAACATATTTTTTTGGTTTAAAAAGATATTTGGTTTATAAGGATAGCTTAGTCGTTATCGGGGAGAGAGAAATACCATCCCCACCTTCCCCTCCCCACAATCCCTAAAATCCGGCTTCTGAGATATTTTTTGATTTTTCCCTTGCACCCGGCTAACGGAAAAGTATGATTCTTGTTTTATAACCATGTTGACACTATTACATACTTGTTTATAAATTTGAATATTAGAAACAGGTATAATCATAATTGTCGCTCGTTAGTCCTTGTACGAATTTCTAAATGGTCATAGAAGGTTCAAATAAAACGTGAGTACGGCCTGGTCTTGCTAATGGTTAGCTGTTTTGAATATAGGATTTGTATAGTGAGTTTTTTTAATGAATTTAACATAAATTATGAAGAAGAGTTTAAAAAGAAAGTCGTGCTTGAATCAAGCATCTATGACAATTAATTATACTTTCCCGAGACGAAAGACCTTATTAAGACAAAACGTGCGAACTATTTTTCGTTCCATTCATCAATTGCTAGTGCCTCATTTTGTTGATAGTCTTTTACACTCTACAAAATTAATTCAGGTGCAAAATAAAATAAACAAATATGCACTCACGCCCGTAACCCTGAGGGGTAGGCAATGATTAGCAATCCTGGCATACCTTTGTTTCTTCTCTATCCATACATCTATCTATACATGCTCGTCGGTTACGGGTTTTTCTTTTTATGCAAAAGGAGTTATCAATAATAATTGATGAAAATGTTCAGAGATCAATTAAGACTATAATATAACATTCGACTTGAAGAAGCTATTATTTTGATTATTATATCCCGTGTTTTACAAAATACCATTATTAAATATGAAAAAGTACTTCTACAAATATTCTACCTCATGCTTGCGTGAATTGGAAAATACTGTAAAAAACTAGTGACGTCATAGTACTTATCTGTTTGTACAATCGTAACAGTGACGATTGAATAAGCTGAGGAAGTATAACAATAGAGTAATATGTTTATCTAATAAATTGCCATACATATTACTATGGCCATCATGGTGTGGCCATGTGCCTAGAACTAAATTACACATGGTAAGGCTAGGCCTTAGGTAAGCTTACGCTATTAGTTCGTAAGATATTTGCTTATTTTTATTATCTTTAAATTGATAGTTTATTTCATAGCCTAGAGGTAACACTGCTGCACCAACTGTCCAACTGTTACGTAGTGGGTCAGGGTTTCGATTCGTTTCGATTGTTTTAATTCTTTATTGGTGCCGGGGGTCTGGCGACAGGCTGACTCCATGTCACGTATAAGACTTAATACGCTGATTGAAAAGCGAATAGCAGTTACTATCTTTGTTCACCATATTAGAGTTAAAACACCTGAGTGCTTATTTCAAAATAAAATGTACTTCCAAATAAAACGTACGTATCGTGTGTAAGATGCATTGTAAAAAGTCCTTAACTCTTACAATATGTATTATTACGTATAATTTGCGAAATACGGGTGAAGGACCTTTGAAATGCATAACTGCACAACACTGGTTTCTTGTTATGTACAACATTTAAATACTTTTTTACATCGGGCGTCTTATACTTTAATGGCCGCATGAATCAGATGTTATTGCTATTTATATGTCCATGTAAATTATATTGATTTGACACATCATATGTAATGTATATATGTAATAAATAATCGCTCATTAATCATTAAAATAATCTTACAGTCATGCACTGTTTCTGAAAGATTTGTCAATTGTTTATTTATCTAATGTTCCTGTCAAGTTTACCTCCATGGTAAAGTATCCTAATGAAGTTGATGATCATTCCTCTAGCAAATCGAATGACATTTGTTCTGACAATTGCACAGCTAGCTAGCAATTTTTTTTTCCTTTATCAGCCTTTCAAAAATCGGTTGTAGTTTGGGTATTAAATTGGTGAACAGTAACTTCAGAGATATTTACATTATGTATGATGTATTACGTTAAGTTATAAACACTGTTACTTTATGAAATAGTTTTATCTCACACAGACGCGAAGTAAATGTTACGTAACTTAATTAGCTCCAAGCGTCCAAGTTACACGTGCTTATATATCAATATACAGGCCGAGTCCCGCGTGCAATTTAATTTAACCGACAACTGTCCAGCCTAAGATTAACCATATTTAACATAATTGATCATATAGATCTGAGGTCAACTAACATTGGAATATTTCCCTTCTTCCTCTTCTTCATACTTTAGACTTTTAGGGGATGAATTAAGAAAGTTTTTTGTTAGTGCTCGACTACGTAATAACAGAAAAGTCTGTGCAAACTGTATCTTGGAAACCGCTCCAATCATTTAATTGCTTTTTCAGTGTGCAAGGTTTTTTCCCTAAAATAAAAACACAAAATTTTTAAAAATAAACAACAGCTAAAATGATTTAATACAAACGACCGCGGCACGCGCAAAGGAAGTTTATAAACGAAAATATGTGTAAATATTGTAGTCGATTCTAATACACGCCGCTTTACCGTTTACAAACAAGGACCGATATAGTTGTATATTATGACGTGGCTTACAGTAAATGCATAAAGTATTTATACAGCGCATAACGTACGCTAGTACCTACTCACTTCAAGCGCTACACTTGGTTAATGCCCAACGTTATGTAATTATGAAAATCGCATCGTATCGATCATCTATCGAGGAGCCAAAGCCAACTGGTCGATCATGTCCATTCTAATACACTCCTAGACAAAGGCTTTCCCCAGTGCGATCTACAGTTTGCGATCTACTGCTTTTCGCATCCAACTATTTCCGACATTATTGGTCCCTCTGAAAGGACCCTTTAAATTTCCTTCCCACATGACTTGTCAATAGCACTTCACTAGAATTATTAATGAAGTAAAATCTCATCTAAATCCTGGACTTGACTTAATTCCACGGTTCACATGATATTAATGTGATATATATACTTCAGCAACAAGCTTATGAGTTGCAGATGTGTTGCCTACCTTTAATGGACAGAAGAGGGACCTTTTCTTATTGGATGTGAAAGGTCAGACTGGTAAAATCCTAATTGTGTCCCTGCACTGAAATCGTCAGACGCGACGCAGAATACTTTTTAGTTCACTCCTGTCTTCTGTGAGGTAGCATTTAACCGGTCGAGTGTATTCACAGCTTGTTACGTGATCGATGATTTCTCTATTTAAATAACAGATGTTTGATATAAGACATCAATGTGACGTTAGATTAGATATCTAAAGAATTTATTTTTCTTAACATTATAACGGAGATAACATTCAACACCGTTATCCCGATTCTTCACTTATCTAAATTCTCTATCTATTCTCTGTCTATATTGTCAAAGATATATTAATGGATTTATAAATAGAACAAGGTGAACCCCCAGTTTCACCAGCCCTGCAATTTAATTTAACCTTGGATTGTCCAGCCTAAGCAAAGCAAAGCTGTGCAAAATTTCAAGACTCTAGGCTTAGTAGTTTGGGCTGTGCGTTAATATTAATATCAGTCAGTTTCTTCTTATATTATGCAATTTTGTAAACTTCTAAATAAAATCTAAAGTAAACAGAAATGATACGCCGTGTAGCAGCCAAAATCCACGTCATAGTCGGACCAGAATTCTCATGTTTTGTGACAGTCTGTAGCTGTGCGGTCTATACTTAATAAAATGTAATATACTACTGACTGAATGTCATTAACTATGATACAATGTACTAACACGTTATCATTTTTATGATCTGTTTCTATTTATTGAATAATAGTTAACTTTGTTGTGGAATCATAAATATTAAATATAATAGTAGCTGACTTCTTAGAACATTTTACACAGTGTCCAGCACTCGTCGAAGTTAATTTGTAATTTGGAAGTAACTCGTGTGTATCCTACTATGTTAGTTGAATATATTTTCAGAATGCCATCTCTTGATGTAAACAGGACTATCAAGTTATAATTTCTGTCAACAGAGGATGTTTTAAAATGATGTTTGAATCATTAGATTACCATTATAACACCTGTTATAATGTAAGGCTTGAGAATGTTGGGCGATTAAAGGGATGCGTGGAAAGAGAGTGTATCCGGCAGATATGTGAATGTTGAGATAAATTTGTGTAGTAACAATGATAGATAATTTAAGCAACAAACTTTAGCATGGCATGGGTATTTTATAAGGAGGGAATAATGGCATATGACCAGGATAGTTTTAATATGGATGTGGATGGATATATTGGTAAGGGTAGGCTAAGAAAAGATTGGATGGATTGCCTGAATGATAACATGATGAAGAGATGGTTGGTTTTATTTTTAAAAGATATCAATACAAGTATTATATTCTTAACTCCTATCTTATTGACAATAATAATTACATAATTATGAATTAATTAAATTCACTATAAGAAGTATATTATTGCTTGTGTTGTAGCTGTATATTTTAGTTACGGCGCATTAACTTGCGGGGGTATTATCATAACTCACTCTGCCATTCAATCGAATGTAAAACAAAATCCGACTTTAGTATTTACGCACATAAGTTGATTGGGATTAGAAATAAATCACAATAATCTCTTGATTTTAGGGTGGATACAGTGTTTCTTGTTCTTACTTCATACGTGATTCATGATTTCTCACATCCTTTTGACATTAATTTAAGGAGATTGATGTGAGCAAATGTTTGTAAACAAAGAAGTCATACATAATTGGAAAAAACATTGAATGTGTCGTCGTTATTAGAGCGGAAAGCGTGCAATGATTGGAGACAAGCGGAGCACATAATGACGCTTCACAAGTACCTGTTGATCAATACAATTTATAGTACAGATTAGTTATTAATAAATACAATATAATTTATAGTACATATAGGTTAGTTATTTAATAAATAACCTATATGTACTATTGATTGTATTGATCAACAGGTACTTGTGAAGCGGCATTATGTGCTCCGCTTGTCTCCAATCATATCCAATAATATTATTTACATTTTATATAGGTTTTTTGTAGTACTTTTAACTTAAGTGCATGCGTGCGTGGTGGATTACGGCTCTTTCCCTCTCTCTCGGAGAGGAGGCTATAACATGCTAAAAAAAGGCTGATTTATTTATGATTATTAATAATGAATTACTCATTTATATTAGGCGGGATTAAGCATTGTAAGAATTTCATTCATAACATTAATGCTTTAACTGTTTCATTAGAAGACCTCATAATACTAGCTAAATATGTTTGTACTTGTCTATTTTACTTTTACTACCGTAAAGGCCAAGGCGATCAACGACTGAGATTAACTTGTCTGAGGTGCATCTGTTTCTTCTATCCACTTAGAGTAGATAGAGACAACAATCATACCGAATATTCGGGTTTTCATCCCACCTTCGAGGCAAGTAAACAAATTCCATACGGTTTGCATAAAAATTGTTTTCGGATCGTAAGGTGATTGGCACGGGACATCTCACATTTTAACCTATCAATCCCGACAAAACTAAAAGTCGTGAGAACTTTTAAAATATAACTGTAATAAAATAGTACTTACAATACGTATGTAATTTGGAATTTAACTAGGTCAATAATTATAATTATAAATTGAAAACAAACTAGTGATCTGTCGTTTCGATACTCAATTGTCTCACTATCTCTAATTAACTCGCATCGGTGGTAACTAATAACTCGTGGGACTTACCGTGTTAAATTTACGTATATAGATAATTATGATGATTACTCCATGCTGGTGATACCTAGTAATAGTTACATACATACTTCACAAAACAGATAATTGCTAATTTAATACTCATTAGATTCAAAATTAAATATGTATGTTATGTGGAAAACTGGCGACGAAATCGAAATGAGCCTAGTTTAATTATATTTTATAGTTATCGTTAGATCAAATGATCTAATAACTATAGACACCGGACGTAAACACGCCCGGTTTCTGAAAGGTTTGTTAAATTTTTGTTCAACTAACTCTCCTTTCAAGTTAAATGTGAAGTCAAATTGAGTTCTGTGTCTAAGAGAACAAAAGACCATGAAGGCTTCTAACAACTCAATTACAGTGACATTTGATCGGACATTTGACAAGTAGTTAATTAGCCTTTCATAAGCCGAGCGCACCGCCTTGACAGGTCGATTGCATTGTACATACACCGTGCTTAGCTCCTATTATTATTGTGGTTGACAAATGTGATAAAGTATACCAAATGGCTTATATCAATAAATCCAATTAGATGTCTTTTCAGTTTTTTTGTCAATCTTCAATGACTGTCGATTTTTTTACTTAGACGGTTTTCCTTATTAATTGTCTTCGCTTAACAGTATACAATTCAAAGAAGTTCAATAAAACATGGTTTTAGACATTACAAAATTACACGGTATGTACGTACGTATTTAAAATAATAGTGTTCAGGTGGATAAACACTAGTATTTGTTGATGACAGAGCTAAAACAGCATTAGGCGCGCGTGTTAACTACGATAACAAGCACTGAAGACACAGGCCTGAATTGTGACAGCACTTGAATTGATAACATCTATTGACTATCTCAATACGTTTCTCAATAAAATAATACTCAAATAAAGATATTACCGTAGTTCTTAGTACATAAACACACGTTTAGTATGTCTGTATCTATGTAATTTGTTTTATTTTATAAAGGTGAAATTACAACACCCCTTGACAACAGACTATGGAGCAGGAGCAGAGGCCCTTATTTACTTTTATTTTTAACTAGCTGACCCAACAAACTTCGTATCGTCTTAGAATTAATTAATGTTGTGTTACTTTATTTTTACTAGCCACTCATTACCTACCACTCACTATGTCTGTTGGTGAAAAGCTCTTGAAAATCCGTTCAGTAGTTTTTAAGTTTAGACAGAAGAAGACAGACGTGGCGGGGGAAAAAAAAGTTAAACTTAATTAACAATAACATTAATTGATTACATTATTATTATTATAATGTTAAAATATCATAATATCATTATTACTGATAATTACAATGAATACAATAATGGAAAGAACAATAAAATATAGAAGTAGTCAAAATTTATTTTTACTCAAGTTATCCACATTAAAGCACAAGTACGTTTAAACATGCACACCAATGGCATCAGCGTGGATATTGTAGACAACACAATAATTTTTCTCCGAACATATACATACATATCATAAAAGAATACCTACTTGCATTGCTCATCGCATTACGCCTGAACGGCTAGACGGATTTTACCTCTGAATTGTGTTTGTTATTGTCAGGAGAAGGTTCTTAATAAAGGTAAAAAATAATTGAAATTTGCGCGGAAAATTAGACAATTTATGAAAATTTTACATCCATATTAACTTTTCTAATGTAACCTTAGGGCTTTGACATAACTGTTACTCGTTTGACAGTTGTTGCGATTGACAGAATGCAAAAAAAACTATTCATATACGCGCCAGAAAAGAAGAATGTTGTGAATAAGGCGTTAGAATAATAAACACTTCAATATTCAATGAAAGTAACCTTAAAATAAACTTCAGAATTCAATATTCATAGTTAAGTCAGGTCAACGTATGTCGGGTCAGTTAGTATCGTACAAATACATATATCGCAGCCGCCAGAAGCAATGATACGCTGGGATTGCTAAGCGATTACTTATCTTGAATAACAAATACATGTTTATACTTCACAGACTATTGCAATGTATACCTTCACGCAATTTAATTTCGTACTGAGCTTGCCTTGACACAGTCGGTCAGGGCAATAAAAAAGTAGCCTCCGCACGCCGGGAATCGGTCGCTCTCCTAACCGTCGGTTTCCACTGTCGTAAAATCGTGTCGCGATTCAACGTTTGTCTCTATCTTTTTCATTGAAAAAAAACTGAGATGACAATATGTTTTATGTAAATGTTTTCGGCAGTGGAAACCCACGGTAACGGTCTGAATACATCTGACTTTTAAATGCTAATTTGTGGCAATTCATAATGTATTAAATTCGGATATGCGTCAGTTCGAATCAGACAAGGGTGTTATATGTACAACTCTTCATATACGTATATATGACTAGCTACCCAGCAAACTTCGTTCCCCCTAAAATATTTATGTTATGTTTCCTTCTTCCCTGCTTATTAATTTTTATGAATTGCTGGATTCATTGTAACACTTGAGATTTTTTGTTTTGTTGTCAGGATGCATAATTATATACTCTTTGTAGTTTTCGCCTTTTCGTCAGAAATAATGTCGCATGAAACATGTATGAGAAATCGTACGTACTATCTTGATATATATTTTTTGAATTTTTAATATTTTTTTAAAGTTACATATATTGCTAATCGAATCGGAGGCAAATCCAACAAAACAAATAATCTGTTCTTGAGTTATAAATGGTTTGGCGAACGAGACTTGGTTTTATATATTTTTTCTTCCGTTCAATAGAAAACAATAAAGTGTTGCTTAAAAAAAAATAGCACAATAAAGAAAATCCATAATAATAAAGCGACATTTCTTTTCGTTTAAATCGTAATTTGTTACATATTATACCGAACCAATTATTCTACAAACATAAATGTCTAATGTCATAATCTTATCATAAACAAACAACATAAATGTCTCGCAACATGGTTAATGTGCGAAGTATGAATTCGTGGGCGATCGCTGCGGTAGCCTTCGGAATCACGGCTGGCTGCGAACGGCGCTGACACCGTCGTCTGTCTGCTACCGTTTGTAATTGTGTTCATTTGCTGTCGCCTTCGAAATTTTACACAAAAGCATTTTATAAAAACGGATACGTTGACGCTGGCAACTTCTTGCATTCCCTTGCTGTACAATGAAAAAAAATTAAAACGCTTAGGCCGAGATAAATAGTCGTTGCTAAACGTTAAAATAAAGTATAATTTCTTAAAGTACGACTTTGGCTTGGCTTGCAAAATACCCATTACCAACTAAAATAAACGGATCAGCTAAGTTCTACTTTTTTATGAGGATTTTGGTGAAGCGTTCACAATTATTCAGATTATTTTTATTTAGTTTTTTATTTAGCCTAGTTTTCTTGTAGTACTTATTTTTATATTAATTGGAATAAAAAAAAATAGTCACTTAAATAATTACGTACATTATATTAAAAAACATTCACCCAAGTCCTCAAAAATCGATACTTATGCTAACCGAAGTATTTACTAAGCCTGAGATTCCCTAACTATGTATAATGGGCCTAAAATATAGGACGCAAACGGCCTATCCAACTGTGGTGATGTCTGTCTACATCTACCCATTTTTCTAAGACAGGAGTGGATAAAACGATTAGAAATTTTAGTTAAATTGGTTGGCGCCGAGTCAACTTGAACCACTGTGTTGAGCCATAGGTTGGCTTTATTCGAAAGGAAATGCGTTATGTGGGGTCGGAACACCGTGGTCCATAGTGTAATAGATTTTGGTAATAGTCTCTTACGGCCGGCCGTCAGTCTGACCCCAACCTTTCTCGGGCATGTACAAATATGAAATATTGACAGATTATCGAAATAACTTACTAATATTAGCGCAATACCTTTTAAATCGTTCCAAGCCGTTCACGATAATAGTCGAATGGCGAATTCGAAGCCACGACCATGTTCTGCATGTTTGCAGTCCGAACCCTTGACCAGGGGTTATCTATTTATATGAATGTCATGTTTAGTACGTCACTAAGCACTTGCTTTGGCTTAGCTATATCGTAGTAACGTAGGTAACTAATTATCTTGGGCTAAGTACAATCGGGTAAGTTTACAAGAAAGAATAAATACTGACCATATTTCCATTTGTTTTTTTTTAGTTGAAGTCAAAGAAGTCGAAATGATGTCAGCTACTGCAACCCGAGCGTTTGTTTTGCAAAGTTATACCTTTTAAAACGATATTGTAACCAATATCATTGATGCCATTCCCCGAAATGTTTACTGACACGACTTTTTTAATAAGTATAATGTTACTAAACCATGTATGTCGGTGTCCACGTCGTTTTACTTTGAAATCAAACTCCGTTGAAATCGCTTACCGATTTTCGTCGACGTGAGTTGAAAACTTTGTAATATGGTAATAGATTAGACTACGCCGAGAACCGAGAGATCCTAGAAATTGAACTTACAAAAATTAAGGCGAGATGTTGTGTTGTTAGGAAAATAAATTGGGCATTGCTGTATTCGGCGTGAAACATTTATTTTATGACATCAAAATATTATAATATTTAGGAAATTTAAAACTGAAGTAGTAAATAATATATAACTATATACAATTATCCTTTATTATGTATTGTTTACTTTGTAAATTTGCTTTTTAAAGTAAACTTACTATGGTTATAAAATCACTCTTTTGATATTAAATAATGTTTCTACTATTGTGTTACGTTTCTTGATTGATGACCGTATTTCGACATCAATTGTAATTATATTAACGTAAATTACTCTCAATTCAACACATTGGACACCAACGTATTCTGTGTTTTGAACGTAGATTGATTTATTCAACGCACAAACTAATGACCTATTTAAATAAAATGCTAATTCTGTTATCTAGTAATACTAGTAATAACAGAAGTTGATGCATGAGTCAACTGTCAAGAACTTAACTGTTTATATTTTTGCCGTAACCTGGCAGTCGCTGTTTATAGGTTTTATTCCCACATCTATACAAGTATAACACGTATGATTCACTTTAGTTCGTATTATAGTGAGCTTAGTATTGTCATTTTAATGAATGTCTGTTTTAATGTACTAGGTATTCTTACTATTTCCAAACATATAAGTCTTTTAATTGAATCGAAATAGACAGAGATAAGAATTGCTTTTGAACTGTTTATAAAGACCCAAAAACAATGTGATGTTTTTTGTCATAGCATAAATATTTAGTCTCGAGGAAACCAGAAACTGCGATACGTACTGTAACAAATAGCTTTACAAAATTGTCTTAACTCTTATATACTTCGAATATATATGTAAGTACATCAAACATTTTAACCTCAGATACTATTATCTCATCTGCCACTCTAAAACCTTATCGTTTTATCTAAATCCACTTCATGTCTTGCATGTTACTGTGAAACCTTGGTTTTTGTTTAAAGAGAGTAAACTAAAATAATATACATTAAATTCTAGACAAATTTAAAATATTTTATTATCCACCTATATACTTTATATGACCACGTCTTTAGGTGATCAGTGACAGTTTAATTTCGGGACAGCTAAGAAAAATATGTGTTAAGATCAGTTTGTAAGCTCGGTTCATGGCTATCAGTTTAGGTCCGTCCGCTTTTTAGTTTGTTTGTGGATATTACGAAATGCCTACCCAGAAAGGTGCGGGTTAAGGGCGTGAATGAAGTGAATGACAAAAAGTTGCTAATAAAACGATAAGACAAGGCTAAAAACCGAATAATTTTAATTATTTTGTCGACTGGTTTTTTCTCAGATTAGCGGTGGTGTATGTTAAGAATGTTTGTACATGCACGGGATACCGATTCGCACTCTAAGAGTAGCAAAGTGTGAAAAAAGAAAATCCAAAAAAAAAAACAACCGTAATGATTACTTCAACATTACTAGTAATTAATTTAAAGCAAAAAAAAAAACAAAACCATTAAATACAATACAATTAAAAACAAGATTTTTGATCGTATATCCAGTTATTCAAGTCGACTGATGCTTTCGGTTCTTTTATTACAGTTTATATTTATTCCGTAAAAAATTCCGTCCGTATTTCGTAAAACGGTGGCGATTGTATTTTTTGTTACAAAAGTGAATCAATTTAAAGAAAAAATGGGAACGAGTGATCTTGTAAACCCATGGCATAGGTTTTTAACGAAGGTCCTCCAACGGCTCTGCACTTCACTCACCTTCGATCTTGTCTTTTGTGATAAATTTCAATAGTTCATATTTTCTGTTTCTTGTCTTACTCTAGACTAAGTACTGAAATGGATCGTATGTTAGGCAAAAACTTGGTTGCACGATTGTCTTTTTTTAATTGAATGTCATCAATTTAAGTTCTAAAGTAAATTTTACACAAATTATGTTTTACGCATCGATGTACATGTATCTTAAGATGTAAAACATTTTTCAGCATATCGTCTATAAAATACTACTAATAAAGGATGAAATTACATGCACAAATTTAAAAAGTTTCATTACACTTTTATATTGGCTTGATTGTGCAAGCAATCGTTCTAAATATCCAGGTCAAGTAACGCAACAGTAAGTGGCTATTGTAGAACAATCGTCGCAATAGATAAGGTATCAACACCTTCGATGTATCTAGCGTATCAATAATGGCTAAGTGTGACGCGTTTTATCCCGCCTAGTGTGCATAGCATTTAAGCAATTGAAACAGCTGACCCGCTAAGTATGTTTGGCACGTACTGTATGTCTATATCTCTATCGGGAAACGCTGCGCAAAAATATATGATAGCCTTTCCATTAGTTAATATTTTAAAACTTATCAATGTGTCCGGAAATAGGAATGGTACATTTTAACTCGAACTCCAGTAAGCGCTGCTCGTTTTCCAAATCCAGTATTGAGATTCGTGAGTCCAGAATTTCCATGTTGGTTATAGTAAGGTCTTATACTTTTCTTAGTAATAACTACTAGTATTTCTGATGGGATCGTAAACAGGTTGTGAATTTAAGTGTATGAGACACTTGGTAACTTTGAACTTAAGTTTAAGTGGTTGAGCCCGCGACAACTTATGTTGCACGAATGAGCCGGCTCAACTCGTGAAATACCACGACCTCACAGAAAACGGGTGTGAAGTAAAAGTATTCTTTGTTTCGACCGGACCCGGAGGCCTAATTCAGACTTCTTCTCCTTCCGATCATTCTTAATAAGGATGGGATGGGACGAGGATGAACAGGAAAACAAATGTCTCCCCTCTCTCTGACCATTAAAGGTAAGCATCTGTAACTCATTAGCTTGTTGCGGATGCCTATGGATAGCGATCACTTAACACGAAGTGAACGGCTAACTCGTTTGCTAACCTTTCCCAAAAAAAAATATGATTTGGACATTGCGTGGGAACGTAGAGCGTTTTAATAATTAGGCAGGATCATTGTTTTATTTCTTATGGTTTCGATGGCGGCCGGCTTCGGTCACAGACCGGCATACCGGATTGAAGTTAGAATTGCTGAATGGCGTTGACAGGAACCTGTAGAATATCTACTTTACGAACTGGAAACAAAATGCTTTCGAGATATGGATGATGATGAGAACTTACAGTTCTAATTGTTCATTAACCCAGGTTTTTAGATTTTATTTAATAAGATGACATAACCATTACAAAACCGTTGTTACCTTCGAGTCATTAAACCCTGTGAATAGTTTATATGTACTCGTATTACACTGTCTGATGTCATCTGCAACCAATAACTTTTTGTTCGTTTGTGACAGTTCATTGGCCTTTAAACAACGTACTTAAACTTATGTTCTACAACTAAACAATATCTATAACGCATTCTTTAGGTGTAGAGTTTGGCAATACTGTGGACCATTCAAAATAGCTATCTCCAGGCCTTGGTTAAAAATATAAAACTGCTAATCATACTCCTCCTTTCATATAGTTCACAATGTCATAAAGGCAACTAATATCATAAAGGCAAAAGAGTCTTTGTTTGTTCCGTATAAACTCCAAAAATGCTAAACCAATTTTACAAATTCTTTAACCAATATATAGCTTATATTTTATTTTATTAGCCTATCTATCTACCTAAGCGAACTGAGTGGATTGCTAGCAATTATTATTTTAGGTAACCACCATTAATAAAAATAAAGAAATTCATTAATTTCATTAAAATTGTCCAAAAATGAAGCAAGAGTATATAACAAGCTGACGCGACAAAATAATATTTAAAAAAATATATTAGAAAAGCTAATAAGGTCGTTAAGTTTTTCTAAATTTTCTAATTTTCCGCACAAATTTCTTAATTTTTTCTCTCATAAGAATATTCTAAAAATAACAGACACTTAAACAAAAGAATGAGCGAAATCGGTACAACAATTCACACTTGATGCCGTGACCAAAGGAAATACGGATTCATTTTTATATATATGTATATACGGCACTGATATTAACGCTATAATTTATGTTTAACTATTGAATGCGAATGAATTGAAGTAATTAATTAACGCGGAGAAGGTGTGCGCATTAGGTATTTGTAAAATAATTGCCTTTTAACAAAAAAGGGACAAAGTTCTTTCTAGCGACCTAAATAGTAAGGATCGTGATATGAATTATCTTTTTGTGTTTAAAATAATTCCGCACTCCTTTCAAGCATCGAACGAGGTGTTGTTTTATTGTATGAACGACAGTAAATATATCTATATATCTTAAGTTAATCCAGACGTTTGAGTTCCATTCCGTTTAAATATTAGCTCAGCCTTAGTTATAATGTTAAGGAAGTCAAAGAATACTTGTTTAAACAAACATATTTTGTGTAATTAATGATATTCAAAAAACAGAATTGGTCGTTTAAATATTCGATCGCTACATTTTGTTGGAAAATGATGGATAATTTACAGGTTTGTCGTATCGAAACCGTGTCATATCTTTTTGGAATTTTTAATTTAAACTTTCTCGCAATTTCCTGTGTAAATTCGCTTAATGAGTGTTTAATATTATTTTTCGAAATCCCGATAAGTGTTAAATGTTACCGTTAGCTGCGGATATATGCTAAAATAAATAAAATATTGCAAATCACAAAACGTAAGATCGACTCGTCAAACAAATACACATTCTATTTATGATTTCTTGATGAGGCTCTGTTCTTATTAAATAGCCAATAAAAATTATTGATAAGTCTATCCCGTGTCGTCACGATGATGCAATCGACACATTGTTTAATGCGTATAGGGTATAGTTTTGAATTTTTATACTTTTATAAATTTATAAGTATCCAGACACTTTTGTTGAAGTTTTTCCGGAATCAGATCACATTTTGACTAATAAAAAGTAACAATTTCCAAAAAAATGGTTTGGTTAGCATAAATGTTTTATATGTAATAGAGTTTTTTTTACATATTGTACAAAAAACAAGACATTACAAAATTCTTTTTGAGATTTTATACTAGCTCTTTTATAAGTTAAAATGCCCAAAAAGGATTTCTCTTGTTAGTTCTACACGTTAACCGAAACTAAATACAAAAATACAAATATATAGATGATATAGGTATATAAAAATTATTGGGTGCTAGTAAATGTATGAATATGGTTTTGTGCATGTTTTTATAGATATTGATTTAATTGATAAAAAAAAGAATGGGCCGATATAAGGAGCACCCATAATCGACGAGCATGTATGCGTAGATGTATGAATGTAGAAGAAGCGAGAGAGGTGTGCCAGGATCGCGCCAAATGGAAATCCATGATCTCTGCCTACCCCTCTGAGTTACGGCCGCGAGCGCATATTTATATTTCAATTGCTATTTGCATTCACTTGCTGCAATATCGTAAGACACAACACTAGCATCGCTGTGATGTGGTCTAATACCGATGACTTGAATTAACATTAATTGTCTCGCGGCCCGTACAAAGACGAATATCTGGTTCATTCCAGTTCACAGCTCGAAACGCGTGCGTGCATTTAATGAAGAATTTAGTACCAAATGTGAATGCCCCAAATGTGATCAGATAATTTGTTCGCATTCAATTATATTTGATCAAATCTTTTTTTTCTTCTCGTGTGTCTATTAGTGATGTTCGTTGAGATATTTTGACTGGAAATATTCCTATGACCCATCAAAAATATTCGTTTAAATAATGTATGAAAGGTTTACTTTTTTACGTTACTTACTTTAGGTACTATTTTTAAACTTAATGTAAAAACGAAAAATGTAGTTATTTTTCCCCATTTTATTTTGCGTATTGAAGTAAGTAATAGTCATTACATGATTGTTGTGATGTAACCGGTTCGTAAACTGGGACAACTGATCTTGACAAGTCCTGTTTTCGCATCGCTATATAACATATACTAAAGTTACACTATCGTGCATTTATAAAAATTATTTGTTTTTACAAAAAAGTTATAATTGTTTTCGGCTGATTTCTTTCTTGTATTCTGTCATGAACATACACAAATATTATTAAATCACTTTTTAAGTAATCATATTTAGATCCATTACGATAAACAATTAGAGCTATTTCTCTCTCGTCGAAGAAGTGTCAAGGACGTAGTATATGGTCGAGATTCGCAAATCCATAGCCTAACATTAGGTAGGATGCTAAATGAAAAGATGTAGAGCACTCGTTTCCTGATGTACTCGAAATCTACAACATTCGAGTCCTAGGAGACCGGATACGAAATTACATTTTGCACAGTCATAGCACCTCTTTCTAAGTTCTGACATTCATAATTATACATGGGTACATGCTACATGGTCAGTTACAAGTCCTCCTTGAACTAAATCAAGCCTAGTCGTACTAGTTGTTTTGATAGAGGAAGGTTCTAGGTCCTTTATTACTTTATTCTTTGTCCCTAGGTTCAAGTATGTAACCTGTAACATTATTATCCCACCGTACTTATTAAATACTAGTGATCAGCTCCGGCTTCGGCCGGGTAGCACTAATTATGTTTATCGGATAACTACCAAACTACACAGGATCACTCGTTAGGTCAATCTGAAGATTTTCTGAATTTTTTTTGTCTATCCAGGCGTTTCTGAGTCCATAGATGACATATAAACATATATGCACACATCGCCTTTGATAATTTAAATATACATTATCTACATCTCTGTCTTCACTCTTACATTCAAGTAAACCATTGCTACATATAAATCTCAATTGTATTAAAGCACACATACTTGACTTTGATCGTGTCATATTTTGCTGATCCAAATAAGCTCGAAAAACAGAGTTCGTTTTTATTCGATGCCACACGAAGAAGCTGCAATTATAGTTATCAATATTAATACGTCAGTGTAAACTGAACTGTCTTTTTTCATAGAACTTCATCCCAGCTGAATCTATGCTTTGCAATTTAAAATAATCTACCTACATGTTATTGGTATACGTTTTTAAGATTAGTATTATATTGTATGTATTTGTATTGTATCGTATTCTATACTAGCAGTGCCTCGCGGTTTCACCCGACCTGCAATTTTACTTAAACGAAATGATTACCTATATATCCTAACCACATCATCATTTCTTTGCCCTTTTCCCGCGTATGTGGGGTCAACACAGTATGACAGTTCAATAATCACATATGATTGTTTTAACTGCGACCGGTTCTGGCTACAGTTTT
>JWHW01055156.1:99363-110241 GCA_000931545.1 Papilio glaucus
TCAACTACCTAACGCCTACCCAACCGTCCTCGGGAACAATAAGCTACTAACCTAACCCAACAAAACACATTACATAAGAATACATACACAATTTCCAAAATCGTCTATATACGTGTGAATACTCCGTTACCAAATATATCTATTTCCATTACCAGGGAGCGTCGTGCGTCCCCGAAATACGTGCCTGTGCTATGAATATCTCTATATACAGTGTGTCTAGTTGGTGCTTGCAAAATCTTCGAAACTGTCCTGTTTTGAACTTTGTATAAACTTTCAATCATCGTCATTTTAAAGATCATAATCGCACCCAAATCGGTTAAGCCATTTCTTAGATAAGCGCACACAAACGCACAGACAAACAGACAAAAATTCTAATAATCGTTGTTTTTGGGTTTCATTGCGTTTATAAAGGCCCCAGTAAAATATCTTCCATGTACAGACAGCGATCAGTTACATTTTTATTATATGTATAGGATGTCGTGATATCTTTAATAGAATATTGTTGGTATTTGGCTTTATATTTGTCAATGGTGAATCAGTTCGGTAGTTCAATTAAAAGACGATCATACTCGCTTCGGCCTTCGCTATATTTATTATTTAGTGCAAAAACTATGAATTGACTCGCGAGGCCGCACACTAATTCATTATTATTACGTACAGTCGTTCTCGCTGTACTGACTATATTTATACATACAGATAGGAGGTTGATCGGTGATCAAGACCTTAATTTAGTCAGTATTGAGCTCAAACGCCAAGTATTTTATAGAATGCATTTTGTGGCGTGTTCGCAGTAATTACTCGAATTAATTCCCCCATCTCCATTTTACCATCAGACGTTTTAGATACATGGTATGTCCATCCTATTATAGTGGATATGCCGCGCGTTCGTACGAAGCGATTGGAATCTTCGTTCATAGTGCGTACGGCAAAGAATTGGAACAAGTTCAGCGTCAGTGTTTCCATCCAACTATGACGTGGGTACCTTCAAGAAAAGAGTGAGTAGGCTGTTATTCTAAACTAGTGCGTATCATCTTTTGACCACATCGCCACTTAACGCCAGGTGGGATCGTCGTCAAGCGTTGGAAACTGATTGGCTGACATATCAATGCACAGCACAAACTACTGGGCTAGATACTTGTAATTTTCCACGTAGATTTCTGTTATTACTAGCGGCGATCACTAAGAAAGTTTGTATGAAGAAAATAATCCAATGTAAGTTGACCTCAGGTCTATATCATTAATCATATTAAATAGGGTTCGGCTTAGGTTGGACCAACGTCGGGTAAAATTATATTGAATAGCGGGTGAAACCGCGGGACTAAGCTTGTAATATGTACAATATTAACTCAGTTCCGGTAAGCAGATATAACAGTCGATGATCGTTCTTATAAAGTTCTTAGTAAATTTACGCTTTCTTAAGAAACCAATGTAATTTTTTTAAACTTACGCAATTCCAGCTTGGAATTTAAACTAAGACTTGTGGCGTATTAATAAAGTACTCAAAAAAATTGCCATATGAGCAAGCGGTTTACCTGATGTGAAATGAACTCGATATCTATTCTTAAATATCGCGGTACATTAGTTCTTCCGATGTAATAAAAAAATAATGAATACCAAATATTATTAAATTATTAATATAAAGAAATAAATTTAATAAAACATTTAAAAAAAATGTGTTACAAATTTTAATGGACCATTAAATAAAAATATTAATTTTTAATATTTATTTAAGGATGCTTAAGAAATATAATTTCGTACGAGCGTACCATTTTTTTTAAATCTATAATATAAAAATAAGTCGAGTTTTCCTTCCTGACGCTATAACTCCAGAACGCACGAACCGATTTCCACGGTTTTGGATTCGTTGGAAAGGTCGCGGGCTCCGTGAGGTTTATAGCAAAGAAAAGAAGCAAGAGAAAAGCAGGAAAACAGGGAAAATCATTTTTCACATACAGCGCTATCTCTGAAATTATGTCAATTTAAAGAACCATGTCAAACATTTTTCGATAAAAATGCTATAAAATAGAGTCCTATCATATAGATTACTATAAATTAGAGTAATAAGTATGTAATATCATTTCCTTTAGGTAAAATTACAGGGCGGGTGAAACCGCTGGGCACAGCTAGTTACTATATATTTAATAGAATTTTTATTTTATTTTTCAGAAACTCCCGTATCCGAAATCAGTTGGATTTATAGTGACAAATGAATTCTGCGAAAGATTTTCCTACTATGGAATGCGAAGTAAGTTCTAAATAAACATTTTTTTATTATGACGCAACGAAGGCTCGTTTCGATTTTCAGTACATTGGCAATTGGTGGACGCTGAAAGCAATTTTGCCTGGCGTAATTTTGATGCGGGTTTTTGTAGCGGTTTGACTGAATTAGCATTACAAATCAGTCACAATCACGACCGAAACTATTTTTTAACACTGATTTTTATACAAACACTTGATTTAGTTTTGATATATTTTTTTCTATTTATTCATAGCTAATAGTCGAATGGTTGAGAGTACGGACTGCGAGATATGCACATGGTCGCGGGTTCGAATCCATCGTTCGACTTTTGTCGCGAATCATGTCTCAGCACAAGTTTAAGCTTAGTTGGAATAGGTAAAAGAAATATTAGTTAATTATTTCGATATCGTAAATTTCATTGTATTATATTTCCGAGGAGGGTTGGACTGTCGTTAAAACCAGTCTAAAGACATTACGTCTACCGTTATACTGTCCACGACGCATAACTGATAAAGGACAGGGAGAAAGAAAACTCAACAAGAAATACAATTTAGCATTAACTGAAAACAGTGATGTTTAAACTTGACAGGTTAGCACATCGCTATGGCTTTACAGCGCTCATAATCCGCGGGGTGGGGGGGATAGCTCAGTAAAATGTGCCCTGTAAATTACTTAAAACTATAACGATGTTAAATTAATATCAACAATGACACTAATTTTTATACGCGTAGATAAATTAAGGAGACGCGAGATTAGTTCAATCAAAACATCAAGTTAAGACAAATGTAAAACGTCTGCAATTATAACAGTTTATAACTTTAAGTGTCTACTCTAGATTCATCTTGACCTCGGAAAAATACACTGATTATTGAAGTAGCAAACATACAACATTCTACAGTCAATTGGTACCAACTATATGAGAATCTTGTTTACTTAAACGCAATATCGGTCATTATAATGTTTAGCTACTCAGCGATGTTTAGCTAATCTGACGATATGCCCTTGCCTGCTCGTATCAGGTATTAATCCAACTGTACAAGTGGGTTTTTATGACAGAATAATGCTGTCACCAGTGCAAGACCTTCGATTGCTGTTCTCTTGTAAACAAAAGATAACACTTTTCATTAGCAAATGTTGTGCCTTTGTATCTATAATAATAGATACTATATATTTGAAAGTCTGTCTGCACTAACCCTTAATTATACATAATGTCATTAATACAACCTTCTCCTTAGGGAATTGTATACTATTTGTTACCTCCTCCTCGTTTTGCTGTATTGAAATGAAAAGTAAAATATAATACATGTAGAAAAGTATACGATGTTATTGGGAATCGCGGCGACGTGCAAAGAAAATCAAATAAAGTATCGTGCGCACTGTTACGCTGACGTCTGTCCGCAACTACCTACAAATAACAATTTTATCTATTCCTTTATTTACAACAGATTTCTAAATACCTTTAAAATAACAAACTATATACATAGGTGATAAATAAGCAACACAATATAAAGTACATATTGAAAATAAATCAAGAAAGACGTAAAAATTACATATTTAACATAGGCGACAAAATCCATTGCTTACAGATATTTGTAATTAAAATATCAATTTATTTGAATATTAATAAATCTCGCACGTGTCCATCGTATGTTAATTTAATTTAAATTAGTTCATAACATGATATGGCAACGGTAGCACGAGCTTGTCACACGTTTATTAAACTTCTTAATGTTCCATAAAATGCAATCACAATAATGTTGGACGCATTTTTAATCACATAAATAAATAGAGCATTGTTTGTTCAAACAATACTCATTTAATTTTCGTTTGAAATGACCTTTTAGAAAAGATACTTTACGATAATAGATATGCATTCAAATTACACGTGTTTATGAGTAATAATAACTTACACGGATTCAAATAAATAATTTTTTTTAATTCAAGAAGTTTAAATATATTTTTCATTAAACTTAACTTTTAAGTATTTCCGTTAGTAACATAAACATTTTTAATATCGAAAAACCTATTGTTATTTTTTTTAATGAACGTGTTTTAGAATTATTAATTTGTTCTAGCGATCCTGTCATTATACCTCCGCGACAAGTTGTTTTACTCTGATAATGGTGCCACGGTTATATACCACGTGTTCACAATGTTCGCCTACTTCTTCCCCTTGCTCGGGGCAATGATCGCCGACGGATGGTTGGGCAGATTCAGGTAATTACTCAAATGCATTCTTTTACTTAATTAGTAATGTTAGAATGTGAATGTACTTTAAGTTTTGCAAATAGCGTCTAATATCATTGTGATTTAACTACTATGTAGTAAACAGAGAATTAGTTGACAACAAACAATGGATACATAATTGAAGAACGCATCGCATTTGGTCATCGTTCTCCTCAACGTCGTGCAACGTAACCTTTACTGGTGTGCGTTATTCTTCAAGTTGTCATCTATTTTACATCTTCCAATAATATTTTTGTATAAACAGAGGTCGTCCTTTTTTTTCAAACAAAATGGTAATCGCTCCACATTATGCCATTACTTTTGCCCAGGTCACTGCATCTCAATTTGAATATCTACAAATACACAAAACACAGGGTTAAACACAATAGTACTAAACGGAGTTTCGTACGCTTTTACCAATAGGCCGAGTGACATATTATAGTGCCCCGAGCGCCGCCGGCCAGGGTCTTAATCGAAATATATACAAAAAAAATATAATAATACGTTTAGCGCATGCAATTTGTTTGAAGTTCATAACTCATTAGATAAGTTGACCTTGGGATGTTTTCATTCATTTATTTAACGCTCGAATGTAATGTTATTTTTAATTGTTATGCTATAATAAACATGACTTTCTATATAAATATAAAACAAACAATAAGTATGAAATAAAAATATTTATTATCAATTATCTTAAGCAGAGTAAAGATCAATTAACTCATGATTGTTTTTAATATGAGCAAAGGGGTAGAATACGTTAGGGTGTAGGTAAAGGTGGTAGGGATAGTAGCAGCAAATAGTACAAGAGTTTCTACACCAATTTATTAAAATAATAATTTGATATAAGAAGAATATTCATACCTTCACGAACATTTAAAGATAAATTAACATAATAAACAAATAAGTACACAATAATATCCTATAAAAATATACACCTATAGTAATAATTACATTACAAAAAGAATTGTCGCCGATGGAAGGTTAAGAAGTGAATTTTAATCCGCTAATTAAACTTGTTTATCAACAGGGTTCTGCAAAACGTGTGCGCGCGCGTTGTTAATATTATAAACAATCATAATATTACAAAATATAAATATCTTTGCACAAAAAGTGTAACAATTTGAAGCTTTCTTGTTGTGTTCAAAATTTACTAAATTAATCTATTGATATTAAAAGAAAAGTACTTGTCTTTATCTGTAATTTGTGTAATAATACGCGAAGAGAAAACTTCGAGAATATTCTGAGAATATCGGGCGCACATAGTGTAAGAGATTTCACATAGTAAAAGTTGTTTCTCAGAAAGTTACATTTTTATAGTAGACATGTGTTACGAATAGACTAAATAAAATAAAATAGTCATATATTGCGTAAATAAAAAATAATAGAAAATAAAGGAAATTATAGTCGAGTTACTTAATTATAATTATGTCTGTAGATAAAAAGTTATCGTTTTTAATTTAACTTTTTGCAAAATTTTTTGATGTTATTTTGAACAGACATTATTTTAAAATTTTGGAACAGACTTTTTTACTTCACGTGGCATGACATGCCGGGTACAAATAGTTCTTTATAAATATAAGTAGTATTATTTCAACTACGAGCCTATAATCCTAAAAAAATGTAATATTGATAGACACCCAATATTTTGTCAAAGTACAATTTAATATATAAAACCAATTCGCAACATAATAAGACGTAAAAATGCATCATCCATCCCAGCAACTTAGGAGATAGAGCATAATCGTGCCTGGCAACATTTTGGTAGGTATTAGGATTTATTGGGTATTGGTAAGTAAACCAAAATGAACATTTTTAAAAACAGATGATTGAAAATCAAAGATAATCAAAGATAGTATTCGAGTTTACTTATTCTTAGCTAAAGAATACTGTGGTAAAAACTAGTAAATAGTTAAGTAAAAAGTAGTAAATAACTTGAATGTAAATTAAAACGATCAAGGCAAGACGGAGTTATAAGTTACCAACATTAAATGCACTGAATAAACCATTGTTTGCGCAAGCGCAAGGAAAGAAAATTGATCTATTACTCACGAGAACACTGTTTGTCCTCTAATTACAAATGTTATTTTTCCTCTTTAGACTACAATGAATCTAATTGATATTCTTAAATAATCTACTATAATTACCCGCATGATTTAAACAATGTTAAATTAATAACATTGTGCAACTGATGTCTAAAAAATATTATCACAAATTAAAATAATATTAAAACAGGAAAATGGTCGTCTTCGTGGTTATGATCAAAGTGATTATTATTATTACATGGCAATGTGCTAATATCTAATGAATTAAGTATGTTGCCCTGGCACTATTCATAATGGGCCTAAATCACCTATTAGGCTGAGTAATAAAAATGTATGTTGTATTTCCGATTTTCCGTCGGTCAAGTAAAACATTTACAATGTGGCTATTGTGAATATTATAAGTGTGATAAATAACGAAGCTTAGATCCGATTGTCGATTAGTTGATCCGAGAAAATTAATTACTTTGTCCGATGTAGATGGTCAGTATACATAATGCCCGCGTAATATACGAGTACGTCATAATACTCGTAAGTTATGACCGCATTTTTCTTAGATTGATATGCTCCCACATGCTCATAATATATTACTATTACGCATATATGTTATTATTGATTATTTCAGAACAATATTCTACCTATCGCTCGTTTACGCCACGGGCAGTATTTTGATATCCTTGACAGCAATGCCGCCACTGGATTTGCCAAAATTGTAAGTTGTTTCAGTTAATAACATAGATTAATTTATACTAACTGGTGATTATTTTCAACAATATATTTATACAAAGAGTTGTAAGGTTTATATCATTAATTTAAAAGTATTCAGATTTTTTAAAGCTTTTTGTTAATGTTACTTCGGAACTTCATCTCTTCCAGTTCTTTTACATTGTATTTTTAAATTCTTACACGATAGCTGGCCTCCTTAAGGCTTACCTAACCTTAAATCGACCTTGCCGTTTTTCCTTATACACGAACAAAGAGTGTAGATTATCATAACCTATTCAGTAAGAAAAATTATTACCTTAGAAATATTTATTTGTAATGTATTATCAATTGAATACAACATATTTTTGGTCTGTATGTTTGCTTTGGTGTATATTTGTGTTTAAGTGTATGAATTGAAATGAGACACTTGAACAAACAATGCTTTATATGTCACCTGCTTATTGTGAACTTCGTTAATGTATAATCCGACTATGCATGTTATGAAATGTCAGTAAATTGTAAACTTAACAATGATATTATAATACAATAGATATGTCATTATCGGTCGAAAAGTGAAGACTCGAAAAGCGTCCTAATTAGCGTTTTTTATATAGCTTACCTCATGTATTTACATTTATACTTAAGTGACAAACACTCGCCGTTATCTTTCTTCTTATTATTTTAATTACGCTATCCTTTTTGCACCATTTGAGATGTGTGAATGTTGCAGTCACTGTTTTGGAAAACTTTCGACCGGTGATTTTGTATGAGTATAAAATATCTATAGTATAAAATTGTTGGAATTGAACGAATCATTGTCAATTGAACGTATCAAACTTAAGAATCTATTTTTTATTTTATAAACAAGAACCTTACCTAACCTACAAGTAACTTACACTTTAACGGAATAACACAAGCAAGATATCAGATTCACTATTTGATGATTTGACTTTTGATTTCGACAGCTTATTATTAACTATCGAAAATTGATACAAATTGAGTATGATTAGTCAAGTTCACAATTTACTGACTGTTTATAATTTGCCTAATCAGATTATAATCTCACGCAGTTCACAATTGGTCGGTGACATACATACAACAGTTTATTCATGATCAGTAAGATATTACTTCCTGTCCGTGTGAACTGACCTGTCGGTGTCTTTTATCAATGAAATTGATCTCGGCTTGCAGCAAACACTTCTATCCAATTGTGGACCCTCTTTGAATTATCAATTTAACGCCCTAGGCCAATAAATATCACGGGTTTGTTTATATCGGTATAATGTAATCTGTAAGAAAAACTTAATCGATTACATTAGTGACATAATAAAGAAAAGCGATATAAGAAGTATCTGTAAGCGAAAGAGATAAGCCAGCATCACGATGCCGAATATATATAATGTTTGTGTGTGTGTGTGAGTAAAAAAAAATAATAAAACTATTATTTTGCAGAGAATTCACAATATTAGCCCTGCTTCTTATTGCATTCGGTACTGGGGGTATAAAACCGTGTGTATCAGCATTTGGAGGTGATCAGTTCAAGTTGCCAGAACAGGAGCGCTATCTAGGCTACTTCTTCTCACTCTTCTACTTCTCGATCAATGCCGGCAGTCTCATCTCTACGTTCCTCACACCTATTCTAAGGGCCGACGTTCATTGTTTCGGCGAAAATGATTGTTACTCTCTCGCGTTTGGTGTTCCAGGCTTACTCATGATTGTTTCTATAAGTGAGTTGATTGATATACAATTTTAAATATTTATTTAATAATTTTAAGTACATGTCTTAGAAAATACTATTTTAATAAAATGGAATGATAGATATAAAACAATCTCACAACAAGCAGTAACTCTTCATTTAGAAAGATTGTTATCTACTTATTTTATAAGGTCGGCAGATTTTAAGTTACTCTGTCATCTAAGGGTAAAACTTTGTAACCTCCATGACTGAAGGTCCATGGGTTCTCATTTCTCATCATCATTCAGTCATTAGAACCTGATACGTACCGGTGCAGTGGTCTTAGGATTTAGGAAGGTCAAAGAATTGCACCGTAGCTTTTGCTACCCCTGTCAAGGTAAAAACATGAGATTTATTAATATTCTACGTATAAATGTGATATTTTTGAGACCTAGAACTTAACGAGATTGCCATTTTGCCACCCGATTGGGCTTTGGTTGGATTGGAGTTAGCTATAATAAATATAATCATAACAAACATATCATAAATACCTACATAAGTCTGTACATGTACAAATCCTCCCATACTGGGAAGGAACCATTTCCTATCCCATTTCTAAAATTGGAAAATTTATATCTTAATAAATAAAATAAAAAGTCTCATGCAGTTTGCTTTTGTTACAGTATTCTTTGTTGCGGGTAAACGGTTTTACGTTATAAAGAATCCCAGTGGCAATGTGCTGGGCAACGTCTCAGCTTGTATCGGAGTGAGTAATGACTTCCAGTTTCCTATTAATACTTTTCTTTAGTGTTCCGAGCGTTTTTAATTAAAACCGCTGCCATATTCAATGTCAGATACCTTGTCAGCTACCGGTATGTAACTCTATTTTTCTTCCTGAAATTTATTTTGTAGCCAGCAGAGGTTTTAATTTAGTTTAATGATATTCCTCTACAATAAACTCTATCATATATAGATCTATTGTCAAGCTCTCGTTCCATTTATAAAATGAAAGTTGCTTTTGAAATAAAAATACTTTTTCTTGCTGTGTAACTTTTGCATTCTTTTTTCTTTGGTTAGAACACAGACACTTTTTAGGGAATATTATTAATTGATTTGTATAATTTATAACAATTTATGTATATGATATATTATATATTTATGTAAATGATTTATGTATATGATCTGATGATATGATGTATATAATCTTTGTTATTTTGTTTCTGTTGGTCTCCAGTAAGAGAAATTTACGGGAAATATTTTATTGTATTCTTAGAGTAAGCCGTAAAGTTTGCCAGATAATATAATATACACAGAAGATAAAGTATTCATTTTTAAAACTGTTTTTAGCATTAGTTTGTGGTCTATATTAAAAAATCATTTTATTACAATTAATAGTTGCCCGCGGTTTCGTACACATTTTTTAAAAAGTGATTTCGTGTATAATCGTAATAACTTCGAATTATAGTTAAAATGTATCAAAAAGTCAGTATTGTTGAAACATGTAACATGTTTTGAAATATAGTTAAAGCGTATCAAACAAACAAACTCACATTCGCATTTATATTATTAGTTAGGATTATCTCTTTTTGAATATGTTTTCATATGTAATTTTTTTATAGCGCCCCAAAATATTATAAACTCAAAACATGTGGGATGGCGCTGCAATAGTTGAAAATAAATAAATAATCAGTAAAAATAAACCCCTGGATCTTAACAATAAAATTCAAAATTGAATACAAGAAAAATAATTCACTCTCACTCATAATCACTTATAAAATATGACATTACCTTTTTATCATCTATGTATATGAAGGGAGAACCTGACTTCCTGATATATCAACGCACAGCCCAAGCTACCTAGTACTACCTAGGTAACTGAAATTGTGCACAGAGATTTCTGCTATTACCTAAGTGAGGCTAGGGTATAGTTGGATTTTTATAAATTCATCCTTTAAAGTACTAAAGAAAGGGATGAAAGTGTGAATGTAGGACAC
>JWHW01055156.1:126549-148975 GCA_000931545.1 Papilio glaucus
CTAAGTAAAGTTCTCTCGCGCCTTTTGTATTCGAACACTTTAGAAAACGTTAATTCTATTCAAGATCTCATTAGCTATAGTTTTACAAGATAGTAAGTTACGTCTAGACTTACATATTGACGACATAATTAATAAATAATTTTAAATATATGGATTTATTATGCGTTCGGGTACAGAATTCACACGGCCATCGACCTACGCCCTGGTACGCTCTAACTTGATTACGCTGTACCGATTTTGAATCCATATTAAAATAAATACATTGAAACGATGGTATTATTACAGAAACATATCTCCGCTGTTTAAATTACAAATGTTTTCGCAAATATTTACCTTACCAGAAACTTCTAACCAAATGGATAGCCTAGCCTGCTTTCTAACCGAATGCGAGGCAATGCTGCTCCATGATCTGTGCTATAACAAATACGACTGTAATTGTTTGATTAACAGGCTACGATATAAGGCCCGACAAGATATCATTCTCGTGGTGAGTGCAAATTATGTGCACTCACTCGATCTTACACTAATGCAAAAACTAAACTCAAAAAATAAATTGTTAAATTATTAGCTTAATTACTGTTACTATCAACAAATGTTAGTCACTAATATGAAAAGAAAATCTGTTGTAAACGGAACTGATAGTACAGTTCCATACAGTACGGTACAGTTTAAGTTTTTGTTTGTTTTAGTAATGTGCTATTGTTAGTTAATTGTAATAATAAAAAACCACCGTGTTCATTTTATGTGAATGTTTTCGGCAGTGTTAACGTGGGTTTACACTGCCGAAAACATTACACCTTAATTTAGCATCAGCCTATTCACTCTTCTGATTTTTTATTATTGATATAAATAAATAAATACGGGACTGAAACTTGGTACTTGTTTATTAGAAGCTCTGCTGGAGACGTCAGTGGAGCCGGAATACCAGTGCAGCGGGTCGCCGTACAGGGTGCAGCGCGCCGCCGCCAACGTGCGGGAGCGACGACGCATGCTGAGGTCCGGCCCCAATGGGTAGCCCTTTTCATTGTTGCATCAAAATATTTAGTTGCATATAACAGACCGAGTGATTAATTAAAATCGCTTGTTTGTTTGCCTCCTTGTTCTATCAAAATACATTATAAGGGTAAACTGGCTGCATGTATGAAATAATCTTAGAAAAATATAACTGTAGTCACTTTTTACATCTTTAGATAACGCAGGGTTCACATATTTTACTAGTCTTTTTTATGAGAGAAGGTGGAAACGATCAAGCAGTTCACCTGATGTTAAATGACTGCTGCCCATAGGCATTGGCAACAACTAAATGAGTTCAAGATACGTTGCCTACTTTTATTAGTTTCTTACTTTGCTTTAATGGACGGAGGAGGGGATGTACAGGGAAAACGAAATTTCCTATTTATATTTATCCCCTCCCCATCTAATCCTCTTCCCCTTCCCTCTTTTTATTAGATAAGGATGAGGAGGGGAAGAGAGTAAATTGGGATGCAGTAAATACTTCTACCACACCATCGCGTCGACAGTTTTATCAAAATAACAGATTTTCCCTCAAATTTAAATGATAATAATTAGTACCTATAAATAACAGAAATAAGGTAACGGATTAACTGGCGAAAGTAGAAAAATGATGGATATTAATTATATTTACATAATTGTTGTCATATTTTATTTGTATACAACAAATGGAGTTTTAAATATGTAAATAATGATGATTGGGATGTTGCATATAAAAAAAATTACAATTTTGTTAAACCCTACCTGGTCCGCGGAATTTTAAATTTATTGTGAGTAACATGTTTCTGGAGTCGAATTTCTCGACTGCCGTCTTACATTCTTATGATTTTCGATATGTTAATCCTTTTTGCGCAAAATTTAACTCTGCTCCTAAATTTCATAGCACGCTATGAAACTTAGGAGCAGAGTAAAAATTTTTAAATGTAAGATAAGCCTTAAGCCGCTTGGCAATTTTGCGTTCATTTTAGTTTCACATTTTGGAATGACTCTGTAAATGATCACCTTAATTCTTCTCTGTATTTCTATAAATTTATGAAACGTTTACATAAACATTACATACTTCCAAACATATTTTGATCACCTATTTTGATTTTACCCCTTCGGGTAATTTTTTACAACCTTTTTGAATGTCATATTTATTTATATATATAAATATATATAAAGCCAAGCCTACAGCCTGAAAAATAAGTTTCATGCTTCTAGTTTCAAAAATGACGATCTCTCTCTCTCTCTCTTAGATTATCTTCTTTATCAGGCTCTCGAGTATCTCTGTACCAAATTTCATTTCAATTTGTTTAGTAGTTTAGGCGTAAATTGAGTGAAAGTGTAACAGGAAGACAGACAAACAGAGTTACTTTCGCATTTATAATATTACAGTAGGGATAGAAGTATAGACATTATTATTTTCAGTAATGTAAAGTTTATATATATTTATATTATTATATTGTACTTGTTAAACTCTTGCGACAATGTATACATTGCTCGTAGAAGAGATGTATATCTGGACGTCCTGCTACTATAGGCAGAGGTCTGCAAAGTCTCCTTGGAGGAGGGTTGTGACTAAATGTTCATCGGATAATGTTGATGACAATTACTATATATTATAAAAATCTAAGTTAATATTCCTATAAGGGAAAAGAGTTAATAAATTTATGCTGTGCGAGCGACCGTACGGTGAAGCGCTTACTGCTGCACAAGCTGGTTGCGGGGTGTGAAACCTGACTCTAGACTCTGCTATCTTTACCTTATTCTAATGACGCACTACTGTCATTCATTTGTACTGTAAATCATTGACAGCAATGATGACCATTAGTGACTCAAAGAAGTACTTCGCCCTAATCGTTAAGTCGTTCATTTGCTAAAACGGTAGTGTTCCGTTGTGATTTTAGCAGTATAAACTCGGCGTTCGACGAACTGCGGGTCCACGTGCCGACCTTCCCATATGAGAAGCGGCTCAGCAAGATCGACACTCTGCGCCTGGCTATCGCGTACATAGCCCTGCTGAGAGAGGTAACGTTTAACTTAAAGGAGTGTTGATTTATTGTTGGATGTTTATTTCCCAAATAACATCTTGGATGTATATAGATTTATTTGTGTATTTTGATTTCTTTTATTCCTTCAGGTCTTGGATGCCGACTACGATCCATTGACCTACGTGGAGAAATGTCTTCGTGGAGAAATCAAGGCCGATCGTGCACATTGGAATACCAGCGGTAAGTCAATAAGTAGGTTACTAATGAGCAAAATACCTGACTGCCACTTCGTACCAAGACGTTATGAGAACGCCACACGCTGATTGGAAAACAAAATCTAGTTCAGGGTCTTAGTTTGCCTGGCTGGATGTCAACATGATACGTGACCATTAAAAATCTACGTGGCTTAGAGATGACCTACAAGGGACCTTGCGCACATGCTCAGGCCACTACAATTATAAATTTGGGTTTAAAAGGTAATATGAATTTCATAGTCACGTCAAACGTAAAGAACAAGATCAAAACATCTTTTTCATGTATCCACAACCAGAACCAACATCGGTAAGCGCGAACCGATACATCGAATGTGCACTCTTCACAATACCAGACTTTTTGACATAGATTTATTCTCAAACTCCCGCTCCACCTATAAAGCCAATTCAATTAAATGTTTTATTATTATTAATGTAAATAAGAAACTTCCCTGCTGCTCCCTTCTGTTTCGTACCTTAATAATTTTGTATAGCTTTTATCTGTATTCCTTCTTACTAACTTTACTACATCTTTGTTAAATAAATAAATGTTATTACTTCTTAATTTAATGAATAACTTTTTTTGTTATTAGACCTAACTGCTCGGCTGTCTTGGATAAATTGGGAAAATCTTGGCGTAAACCCTCAACGTAGAAGTGTCCTGACATCTCTTGCTCTAAGCTCGGAAAACTTGCAGTACGCGCACAACTAACTATATGCTGCAATTATGTACCAATCGGTTATATCTAGTCAGTTTTATGTGTTCTTCAAATATTAGTAACATTGAAGTAATTGAAATTTAGGAACAATTTATCAAGCATAATAAATCTGAGTATATAATGTTGTCATATACAAATTTTCTTCTGTAAAATCTAGTCAACATAGTATCGTTTAGTTCATGCTAAACAGTATGGTGATATTAGGTAGATTGACGTAGAAAACTGTTATTTATATTATAAATACTTCATATTTATTCTTATTACATGTTTATATATCTGTATTCTATACCTATTAACACCGTAATATGTGTTTTTATATTTCTTAGTCTTCCATTTTTATCTACGTGTAAAACGAAATAAGCTAACAGTTTTAACATTTTAAACTTTTGATTGTTAAAAATAGTGAGTAAATAGAATAACGGTGCAATATAAATTTCAGTTGTTGCCACTCTATTGTTAAATGGTTGTCCTTGTATCAGTAACATTTTCTTAGTTAAATTAAAAAGTAAAAAAATTACTACTATAATTTAGGCAATAGCGATAGGGTATTTAGTTGTAGCATTATGTTTTATAAATTTGTTTCGTAAAACACAATACATATCAATAAAACTTTACTGAGTTTGAATTAAAAAACTATTTCCGCATGCAACTTAACGTACTTTCAATTTTTATTTCTACCACTTTTCTGGTTATTGAAGTGGTTCACTTGGCCTTGGCTACCAATTTGTGTACATGTCACCTAGTAAAAAGTTATTTAAAAAACCTGACTGACTAAAAAAGAACTATAAAGTCTAAACACGCTCACTGCAGTCGGTGCCTACGCATATTTTTGTCTACCAGTATATGTACCCACAAAAAAATGAAAATATGTTATGTTTAAATGGAAGATGTTGCCAAACTAGCAAGCGGTTCACCTGGTGTTAAGTGACTACTTCCCACAGGCAACCGCAACAAGTAAATGAGTTGCCTATGCGTTGCTTACCTTTACCTAATACCTACCTACCTTACCTAATAGACAAATTAGATTGGAAAAGAAAAGGGTCTTCCTTTCCCCCTCTCCTCTCCATATCCAATCCTTTTCCCATCATATCCTTACTGTGAAAAGATGGGTATGGAAAGAGGTCTAAAATTGGGCCTCTGACACAAGAGAAGCATTAGAAGTGTATTATATTTCACCACTGTCATCTGTAAGGTCGTTGTATTACGCCGGCCCATTCCAGCTGTTGCTGCTTCGAGCTCCACAAAAGATATTGTACAGTGATGACATTCCGTAGTATACGAATCTAATGCCACCTTACACTTCAAAATCGGTCAATCTGTTTAGTTTACAAGAGGTCACAATGGAAGAGATATATTGTACGTGCGCGAAAAACATCTGGGTCAGTCGGATAAAACTAGAACAGCTTTATTAGCAAACACAATATCATATATCTATGGGTAGCGTTCACTTAATATCAAGTGATCCGCTTGCTCGTTTGCCATCTCCTTCCATTAAAAAAAATAGATTTCTTAGCGATTAGTTTGAACAACAAATCTGATATCCTCTTCATATATTTGTCCTCCGATTATACTATATAAGAAAAAGACATTGCCCAAAGGAATGTACATGGCGATGGGCCGGATACATTACTCACAGAACGGATGGCCGATGGGGCCGAAAGATCGTAGAATAGTGGCTACGTGGACCGACGATCTGGTTAAAGTTGCGAGTGCCCACTGAATGAGGCCGGCAGGGGATCGATTTTTATAGCGAACAATGGGGGAGGCCTACGTCTAGCAGTGAATGAATATCGCGAGTACTTTTACTTCACACCAGTTTTCTGCGAGGTCGTCGTATTTCACCAGTTAGGCCGGCCCATTCGTGCAACAGATGTTGTTTCGGACTCTACCACTGTTAAATATTATTTACAGGGATATAATTTTATGTTTGGTACTCCAGAACTCCATATCTCTATCTTGTACGGTTATCTCACAATTACTACTTTTTTCTTTAGAACTATCAATTAAAAATAATACGCTACACGCGATGCTATTTTTTTCGTGTTCAGTATTAATCCTTATACAAATAAATGTGTTTCTATTCTAGAGTGTAAACGTAAATTATAATTGTCTTTCACCTTTTACGCTTTAATGATGACAGTTTAAAAAATATCCAAAGTTTAAAAATTATGCGCAAGCGAAAAATTCAATCCAAGCTAAATAATAGATTCATTTAATAAATTTAATTCCGCGCAGTAGCCGGACGGGATGTAGTGATGTGATACTTAGGAACTTTTTTATCTGTGAACTTATATAGATAATTCTTGATTTGTTTAAAAGTTGGTTACTATGACGTATTCCCACATAAATTCGATTAATTTTTTTGAACTTTTTTTCTTCTTTTAGGAATATATTTAACAAGGTTTGACAGGAGCGTTAGCTGTAGTAAACATTTCAAAAACAATTCAGAAACCGGGAGGTCTTAAGTTCTTACCTAAAGCTAATATTAACTCTATAATTATATGGTTTATATATTTATTAACTTATATTAATATAAACGTAATAAAAAGTCATTGGTTTTATTCCGCACACATTTTATTTTCCACACACAAATATATAATAGCTTTGGACCGAGCTTCGCTCTGCATTGTCTTCTATATGTGAGATCGTGTTTTTTTTTTTAATATAGCGCCATCTTACAAAAATATGAGAGATCAGGAAGGGCTAACCCTTGACAACGCTCCAACAATAAATAATGCAAATACCTATAAAAATATGGCGCACATTCATAATTTACATACATTCCCATCACTTCCTTTTTCAATGTCCTCATCCTCTACCTTCCTTGATTCTCATTACTTCTCTCCTTTCTCCCTTCTTATGTCTCAAAAATTAATTGTACTTATTAAAGAATAATCATTAAATATTTAGCTTAAAATAAAAATACCCGACTGATTGTATGATTATTAACTAATTATGGATTTTTTTCCATCATATGGGTTTATATTGACGTCACTTAGTATGACTGTGGGAGAATACTAATCAAATGACTCATTCTTCTAAATCGATCAAGCGGTTTAGGCCTGTAACCTAAGGCCTGGTGTGTTGTGCCATTTCAACCTCCTGCCGCCTACAGGAACACAATGTAACGGACATACATACATACACACACACACATTATTTATATATATGGGATAAGGAAAATTTATGTTGCAAAAGTGATTCCCCTACGGTCATCCTCGACAACATTCCCTACCAGATTGATGGTATACAAAGTAAACGAGGATTTAAGAATGCATGTAATATAGGAAGATAGATGCATATGTACATATAAAGATATACAAAGCAGGATAGGTATGCTAGGATTGCGCCTAATGAAAATCCACAACCTATGTTCACTCCTTTGAGCTAAGATGTGAATGGCTAAAAATAATGAAATTCTGTAAGCAACCAGAATATGTAACATCATACATCTAAGACACATAAAACCTATATTTATACAACACACAATATGGAAGATAGTATTGATTTTGACTCATAAAATAACATTGTTTAGTGTGCCAACTTAATTTGTTCTATTCAGAAATGATTAAATATTTAGCTATAATTCACACCATAGAATATGTTATTCATGCTAAGTAATCATATGATCAATTGAAAATGAGTTTATTAAAAGTTCTATACTTATACGTCACCAACTAATTGTGAACTTCATCAGTCTAGGCCAGAAAATTGTGCAATGAATAAATTAATGATATCTTGATGTTGTTATATGTATATATATATATAACCTACTATGTCCAAACTAAAGAACCTAACCACTTTCTCTTAAAATCTTACATTTTAACAGTTCACAATTTGATCATGACGATTTGACTTCGATGGTTTATAAACTATCGAGAAATATCACGTTAACATTGTGAATGATTTGTTCAGTTCACAATTTGCTGACAGTTTATAAAATGCCTAGACTTAGGTTCATACTAAAATCTATAAAAAAATTCTATGGCCAGTCTTCCATCACATTATGTACGGTATGCCATGTCAATCCAGTGCCAGTTGGTTGATGATTAGATGGTATTAGAATGTGTCTGATAAATGTTCTACCTTGGACCAAGCCCAAGAATAACTTCCAATTCTTTCTCCATCCAAAATCATAGGGATTTCTATAGACACATCTGGGTGTCTTTCGCAATTTTGCATTTATGTGGCTTTCAATGCTTGTTTCGCCTCTACTAATGTTCTTTCCATGCCATGCAACCAAGGTACCTAATGCAAATAGTACTGACAGACAGGTTATTGCCATGAATATAACAGCTCTCCGTTTCCATGGATGACTACTGATAAGTTGTAATTCTGATATAACAGGTATAGGTAGGTTATGTTCCCTTGGAAAATTGTTAGAATCATACTCTACGATTTCTTTGATAGGTATCCAGACACCAGTTTGATTGATCCGGACGGGATGACCAATCAAATCAGGATCATTGTGCGGAATATTGGCATCTGTAATAAAAACATATATCATAAATTGATTATAAATAATTTTTCCTTTCATGGTATTAAGCAATACAACATTAAAATTGTAGCTTAGCATAAACTATGACAGAAGTACAATAAAAATGATTATGAAAACTCATTATGAGTAATAGTAACCATATTTAATATCAAGTGTAATCATTTTATATAATATAAAAATATATACACTCATATCCCTAAACCATTGCATTGGTAGAGATTTCATCTGTCAAAGTGGCCTGGCACACCTTTCTCACTTTTTATACATTCATATATCTATGCATACACTAGTTATGGGTACTCTTAATAATGCCTTTCTTCAGTATGTCACCAATCTGGTCGGTATAAGTTCGCCTAAGGTGATTTCGGCCTTCACTGCCACTAACTTTGGCAACGTAAATGGATAATATTCTCATAAAAGTTGTCATGTTTAAAAGAGAATAAAACAAGACAGTATTTAAAATGGACATAAAAAGTGAACAGGTAGATGAATGGTTATATTTGTCACGCATGTGAAAAGTAGGAATGAATTCGGAAAATAAAATAAATTGAAATATATGACAGTAATGAGGAGCATGAATGTATCTATAAAGACATGTCTGGCAATACATAATGCCATATCAGTACCCACCTTAATGTATGGAGAGAGTTGGGTGGGGCAGGAATATCATGCTAACAGTATTTATTAATAAAAAAATACAGTAAATAAATAATTAATGTATGGTATAAAAATTTAAATGTTTTATGTGTTTAATTATACTTACTTGCATCATACAACCACAGTACTTGGAATCCAATTTCAAATCCAAATATTATTAAGAAAGATACTCCTGCTACCATAAAGACCATATAAAGAAAGAAATGTCTGGCATTATAATACCCAACGCAGTTGTTAAGCCAGGGACAGTGGTGGTCCATTGCAAGGATACATCGGTCACAAACTGAGCAGTGATGGGTGCGAGGGGGCTTCGGCGATATACATTTCTTACAAATACTAGCCGCTTCTGCTATTATTGTTCCCTAAAATTAAAATTATTTTAATTCATGCCACAAGAATGTCATTTTATATAGAACTTCTAAATAAGTATACGTAATTGTTATCTTCTATTTACGTTATTATGTACAATACATATTTTCATTATAATTTTAATGATTAGTCCTCAAACTATTTGTATTTTGAGGACTAATCATTAAAATTATAATAAAAATATGTATTGTAATACAAATATACAAATACAATATATATAAATACAATAATACAAAGTTTGATATCAAAATTAAATGTATATTTTTTTTTATGTTAGCAGGTGGCAAACGTGCTAGCGGATCTCCAGGTGTTTAGTGAAAGCTACCCATAGACATCCGTAACAAACAAATGTTTTGCAGATGTGTTGCTTACCTTTAATGGACAGAGGACAAAGACAGGAATAAGGATATTTATTTTTCCCCGTTAACCCCCTCCCCGTCCAATCCTGGTCCCGATCGTATCCTATCCTTATGAGAAAAGGGTGGGAAGGGGAAGAGGACTGAAATTAGGCCTCCGGAACCTCACTCATCAAACGAAACGAACCGGTATTTTACCGGTCGAGCCGACCCATTCGGGCAACAGATGTTGTTGTTGCGGGCTATACCACTGTTAAATTTTTAGTATAAAGACAAATTAGTTATGTATTTTAATCCATTTGAGTGTACAGATATCTTACACTTAATTATGTGTGCTTCACTGCTTTTCACAAACTAGAATGTCCGGCAACACTGCTTTCCAGCCTTCAGCAAGTGACCATCTGGCTGTTAGCTTGATTGCTAATGTCTACATTTTGTGGCCCACACTATTCACTCCCATTCATAATAGAAGGTCCTGTACTATGAGTTGCAACCCATCATGGAAACCATAGAAAAGTTATACTTTGCATATCAAGTTACTGTTGCTGTAATAGATCTAACTTTACAAAAAAATGTCTAACATACTTACATGAGGGGGATAACCAGGAGAAGTAGAAACTCCCTTATAATAATGAAATACTATGTTGAGCAATAACCAATTGCCAAACAGTACTAGAAAAATTGTAGTGTATGGATCACGTTGCCACCAAAATGGCAAGCCAATCCAATACGCAATTAATACAACAGCCATTGTTAACACAGTAACACAGAAAACAAACACCTGAAACACATTAGGTAGAAAATATATAATAAAATTGTTACCCTTCTACTTAAGAATAGGTTGTACATACATGTTTTGTTAAAAATATAGGCTGCCCGACCAGGCTTGAGAAGAATTTCCTGGACAAAAACCTACATCAGTGGTACAAATTCAGCAGTGAATTGCAACTAGTTGGCCATTATGATTGCTAACCTGCTATAAGATATGGCACTACAAGACTAGGAAGGACCAGACAAATTGGTAAGTGCATAATTTAAAGAGAACACATTCCAAAAAAAACTTACTTGTCCTAAATTACCAGCAAAATTATCCACTATCCAAAATAGAGGCTCTAGTAAACAATCAACGACATAACTTTGGCTCATGTGCTCATTGTATGTTAAAGATTGCATTGTCAATCTTATTTGAGCTATCTTCCATATTATGTACATTCTAAAATAAAATGAAGAAAAAGTATGTTTCGTTAACTAATACTTCTATTCATATCAATGTGAGAAAATAGAATTGATAGCATACTTTAAATTTTGAAATATTCCTCTCCATCTAAAACGCCACTTGATGGTAGCCATGATTGTGTTTTTAATTTATAATCTCAGTTAGAACTTTTTTTAAATGTAATTTAGCTTTGTGTCTAATTTACCCAGTTTTTACATAACTTTCGTTTTTCTATTAAGTCAATAGTAACAAACACTATTTAAGAACATGCTTTATTTTCCCTAGGTAAAACAATGAGCTGCTACTGTACTGTGCAAAGAATATTACTGCTGATAAAATAAAAATGTACCCCCCAAGGTGATACACAATTATTATTTATCATTTTAAATAAAAAGCGACTGTAGCCATGTAAGAGATTTACTTATGTACGTAACAAACCTATGCACCTATCACCTAATCCTATACTGATCCTGCTGTCCACAATGTCAAAGTCAAACTCGGAGATCCAGTGTCACCAGGTTTAGATTTGGGCCCTCAAATTTAAAATTAAACTACTTTGTTCAAAAGTATACTACGCTTCTTTTTTTTTATGCTGTTTAATTTTTTTTATCCCATTTTAATACCACACATTTTTGTATCCCTTTTCATATCAAATAAACGCTTTAATTACGTCAAATTTCTTCATTTGCTATATTTCATATTTTCATCACAAGTAATATATACTATGTATAATTTTGTAGAAATTGTCTAAAAGAATGTTTTCCATAAATATTTTGTCGGAAATGTATTAGCGCAAAATGTGAGTTTTATGCATTTGTTTTATCCATTTTAGCACATAGGCGGATCCCTTGGCCGCCAATGTGCTTTATGGGATACCAGTAAGCTAAAATTGCCTAATTTTTAGGAATACTTATACAACAAATACAAAAATCACAAACCGTGACACAAGGTAAATATACAAGTAAAAAAAAGCTTCAGTTCACGATAGATTCCTGTGTGATCGTGGTACTCGCCCTGGTACAATAATAATTTGTTCGTTTTCCTTCCATAGGTATACCCAGAACACAAACAAATTTTAATAAAAACTTTATTAGTGCTAACTTATACTATCCGATTTATGCTCTACAAGATTTCAGAAAATATTTTCTTAAATACGGCTAAACCATTATATTTTCGGTCAATTTGATCTTTGATCTTGTGTGTCAACAACAAGTCATTTCCAGACACCCTGTACACTATATTAATAATTGGTAAAATAAAAAGTATCGAAACAGCTTAATGTAACTTCCCCAGTATGACTTACTATAGAATTTTATTTCCATTTTTTCTATAAGGTTCAAGTACATGTACAGTTATACCGCACTTCATTCGGGTACGGGCCGGTCGATTGGGATTCTTGTAACACCAGAAACATCCATGAGTGGGGTGAGTGAGAGTGGTATAAGATGAGCACAAGTAGCTCATCTTAGTAGCCTGAGAAGTCAGAAGCATTCATTTCCTTATAAGTTCCCTCCCTGCAGAGAGGGTATAAAATTTGTTAGGATTTATGAGGAAATAAAGATTAAGGATAGAAGAAAGAAATAGACGTAGTTAAACATGAATTTTATTACAAATTACATCCTCTTACAAACTACGTAGCAGGATAAAAGTGAAACAGTTTCTAAATTTCAACAGAATAATGAATCTCTCCAACTCCTGTTAAAGGTTTAACGTTTAGACACCCTAGAACAGAACATGCGTGAAAGTTACCTGGAAGTTTACGCAATCCAGCACACATCTGAAAATCTCGTGAACAGAACACTGTGTTGCAAATGGGCAAGGTCGTCGCGGTTACAGAATTTAATAGAAAGAACGCATACAGCAAAACATTATGTAGCTACATTTCAGGTCACCGTCTCGCAAGTCTCAGAAAATATGTGTACGAACACATGGTAGCCGCTCCATGCTCGTTCCTAGCGACAAATCTCGCCACGTTTAAATTTCCCGTGACTCGTGGGAAGTTGACGTGATATGTAGCGACAAAGCTGATAATGTTAATCTTTATCGCAGCCTTCGCTGGGAAAGGAGAGTTGGGGAGAATATATTTACGAACTCACGTCAATTTTCGAAAAAGCTCTATTATATTTTTTTATTCCCTCCGATTTTTTTAACGTCGCTATCTCTGTTGCGCTGCCACTAAAGTAGGTCGTTCTTTTAAGAAATCGGCTTTCGGGATCATTACTGCAAGCTGCCATGTTGACGCTGCTGTTCAACGCAGCTATTTGTCACTACTATTGTGTCGCATGAAATTTTATGACACCTGCCGAGATTTGTCGCTGGAAAAGAGCGACTTCCATGAGGTTGTACTCCTATCCTTGCCTTTAATGTTTAAAATGATCCCTTAATGACGGATGCTTTCCAGATAAATAGAAAATTGCAAGAATTATACCGTTTTATAACAACGGCAACCGAAATGATGTTAGGAATTATCGTCCAATAGCTATTTTGTCATGCTTTTCAAAACTCTTGGTTTCTTCAATCTTTCGAATACTAACTGCACACGTCAATGCAGATTTGTCACCAGCTCAGCTTTGATTTAGGATAGGCCTATCGACAGTGACAAATTTTTAAAGAAATTACTATATTTATGTGTGGATTAATGATATTAATGAATGTGGATTAATAATGGGTGTGCTAGTTGTAAAATGTCTCTTACACGCCGCTGAGCAGGTCGTAATTGCATCATCGTGTTTTATTTGATTCCACGAGGTTCGATGTAAACACGTTCCATGTCGAACCAACCGCGACTGTTTAATCACCAGTCACGTATCGCCGTCTCCAAAATATTTTTACTCAAGCATGATTTGTGTTACTCTTTGGCACAAAAATTGTATTAACATTTCACACATTACATTACATAAAATTAGTGAAGGGGTGACCCTTCACTAATTTTATGTACATATTCCGAACACTTATACAAATAAAAATATTCCATCACATTCAATTAGAAGAACTTTTTAACAACTGTTTAATTCCTCACGCCTTCCTCCTAAAAAAGTTGTAGGTAGTCTGAATAAAAATCGCAATTATAACATAGTGGTAACTGGTTGTCAAACTTAGCAGCATTTAAATCAGCCAAATAGTTGACTGCTAAATACTTAGTCTTGCCATAAATACACAAAAAAAACTATTACAAATAACATTTATTACTTTTATAGTGTGTTAGTTTAATACATAAATATAAAACAAATAAAAATTTAAGAAGCTTATTCTAAGTTATTTCAATGCAATACAGTCCTTTAAACGTTGAGGCCAGTTATCAATATAAGCACGCACTCTTTTCACGGGAAATTTCTTCACTGCCTACCGTACGGATTGTTATAGGAACTCCAAATTATCATGACGTTTAGAGCAAGCCGTACTCTTTAAAACTGAGCATAAATTAAAATCCAGCGGATTAAGATCGGGACTAGACGACGGCCAGTCTTCAGCTCTGATGAAATCCGAAACATTCGTTTCTTAATATTTATATGAAATGTTTCCCAAGCTTTGTAATGGCTAAGGCACAAATCCTGCAGAGCCTAACACATTGCATTGTCTGTGAAGTCAACTCTTGTCAGTTGTCAGAAAGTAAATTCTAAGATTTATCCCTAGATTCTGGGGTAGGCAGTTATAGTCTTAGAGGGATTTTTAATTTTGGATATGACTTTTTTTCGCGATTAAAATAAATAAGGAAATAAAGATCTCTATATTGGCCATAATATTTATTTGATAACACTACAATTTGTTAAAAATAGCTTGATTAACATGACTAGTGCTGTTTACTGTTGTTATGGGTCGTTGAGTGATTTCTGAATAAAGTAACGAAGCGTTATTTATATATCTCAAACGTTTGGGATAACTATCTAATATTTTTAAACAGAGCGTTTACACGTTGCATTTGATACGTTACAGAATACAATGCAGACTATTGATGACTACAAATTAAATATAAATTGATATTTCCTTCATACTTCTTCAAAGTTAGTACTGACTGTATACGAGACATGAAGGAATATAATAATTTATTAGTTAGTAAAATTAGTATATTAGTAGTAGCAGACTGGCGTACTTAGAAGTTCATTTAATGTATTTACATTCGATCAAATCATTACTTACATTGTTATGTTTTTACTGTTTATTTACATCTATGGACATATCTTTTAATATGTGATAATTTAAAGTTTAATTTGAGTTGATTCACATTAATGAACATTATTTGGCTGACCTTTTTGTGGTCTACCCATGAGCTACGATTACTAATCAAAATTAATCATCGCTTTGGTCATAGCTCACGTACTAGACCTGTACTACAAATAAAATAAACCTAATTACATACGTTTAAGATGGATAGTCAATTATCAGTATTTGTTTATAATAAAACAATACCAAGAGAGAGCAACTAACCTAACCTACGAAAGAACTGAAATGTAGTTATCTCTTTTTTACCTATAGCCGACGCATGGCACTTCATTTCATTCGCACGAACTATAACTACATAATGTCTCTATCTCAATTTTACAAGTGCGTTTGCGTTGTGTGAGCCGAACACAGCGATAGAGTAGATAGTTTTGGAAATAGATAGTTCTAAAATATTGCCATAACGTTGCCGTTATCCAGACGCGATCACCGTTTTCACAACTATCTATGTGTAGTAACGCCCACTCCTAGTTTACTGATCAATTGGTTGCCGATATATATCTCGTAAATAATTTAATGGACTAGTAAGCAGGTTTATGAGACCAATACTTTCGTCGTAATTTTAAAGACTCTTCATTTCCAAATTAGGGCAAAAGTCTTGGCCCTATTTATTATTTAAAAAAATGATTAGTTATTTTTGGGGGGTTTTTAGGGTTTGAGCGTAAGCCCTCGGGACAAATATTTTCGAGTATTGGTAACATTGAGTGAAGTACTCTTGGTACCCTTGGAACGATTACGATACGATACTTACTTACGTATGTACTTGACAAGTAGAACTACTATTACTTTTACTGTCGGAGGCGGTCATAAATATTGTATCATTTGCAATAACATATAAATTGTGTGTGTTATTGACGATTAAAAAGCATTAAGTCTTATGTAGATGTATAAATAAATGTGTTTTTATTAGTAACTTTAATGTACATCTTTTGTAAACGACTACAACTTTCGTTCAGTACAGTACTGGTGTTTTAATTTTTGCCGAACTAGACATTTGTATCGTCACTTGATGCTTGAATATTTCAATAAAACGCAATTAATGTATAGTGAAGAAATTTTAAACCCGTGGTGACTATATTTAAAGTTTTATTAAGTCTAAATGCGAATAGCGCGATAGCCGATTTGCAAATGGATGTTGTGGTTCACGAATGTTTGGAATGTATTGAATATGTATATTGAACAAATATTTCAGCATAACTACTACAAAACCAACCATGGAAGACGACAATGATGATAAAGATGATACAAAACGGTAAGTTCTAGTATAAGCACGTTAATTATACAGGTACTTCTCTAACATGAACGATTATGAAGGCAGTGTAATATAAACATGTTACATTAGTACGGAGTTCCTCAAACTTTTTTGTGTCGTAGACCCCTTGCCATGTTTTTTCGTGATAGGTAGACCCCTTACTTACCTGATATTGATTTCCTGTAAATTTCTAACTGTAGTGAAGTTTAGTGTTAAGAACTTAAATAAAAAACACATGTTTATTTATACATTTATTAATTGAATTTAAATTAAAACTACTCAAAATAAAATTTTGTATCTGTTATGTAAAATATATGTAACATTAAATAAACTATAAATAAAATAACATAAGCAATAAGTCAATGCTTTAATAATAAATTATCAACATTTGGCATCAATTTTGTAAGAGTTAATCTTAAATCTCCTCAGCTAATGATGTCCAGTCTGTTTCTTTTTTTCGTTAGAAGATTGGTAACAGCGCTGAACCCCCTTTCCACTAGGTTTGACGATGGAAAGGAAATTAAAAATTTCCTCGCTATATCCCATAATACGGGATTAGTAATGGGTATGTTGTTTTGCAGCCAGAATTGCTGATTTCTGTTTTTAAACTGAACTGAACTGAACTGAACCTTAAGGTCTTTGTTTGAACTAAGTACAAACAAAGACCTTAAGGTTCAGTTTAAAATCATCAAATCAAATTTAAACTGTCGCCTTGTTATAAACTAACTAATTAAATTAACTATATTAAATTTTGTAAAAAAATCTGTTAAATAGGCGATGTCTGTTTTCCTCTTCATTAAATTTTCTTTTAAAATTTTATCTTTAGTATCCAGAAATTCTAAAATAGTTTCAAAAAGTGCAAAAAATCTTCACAAACATAAGCCTTTCGACAGCCAGCGTACTTCACTGTGAAGGAGTAATTGATGAAAGTGTTCGTCATTTTCTTCACACAACTGCGCAAATAACCGCGTATTCAACGCGTTGCTTCGGATTTGGTTTACTGCATCAATGATTAAATGTGATTCATGCAATCTAACACTCAAATTTTTAGTAACTAAATGTTGTCGGTGGATGACGCAATGTATTGCTAACACCCCTGACACATTTTGTTTTAAATAGCTAATAAATCCACGATAACGTCCAACCATGGCAGGTGCTCCATCTGTAGCTACTGATATTATGTTTGATAAAGGAATTGCTTTTTCAATGAAGTAATCCTTCAAAACATGAAATATTGATTCACCTTTAGTATTGGTTATCAAAGTTCTTGCGAAGAGCAGTTCTTCGTAGATTTCTTGATTCATAATAAAACGAACATATGCCAATAATAATGCTGCATTAAAAAAAAAGTTGACTCGTCCAGTTGTATAGAGAAATGGGTCGTTTGCAAATAATTACATAAAAAGCTTTCAATATCAGAACTCATTTCATCAATACGTCTTTCAACAGTATTGTTGCTTAAGGGAATTCTTTTAATGATATCAGATGCAGGTTTGAGTAAAACGGTTTTTAAAACCTCTTCAGTGGCTGGCAAAATTTACTTCTCTCTGATAGTATGCGGTTTTCCGGATTTTGCTATAAGTAACGAGATATTGTGAGATGCCCGCAAACCATCATCATCATTTCATTGTGACGTCAAAGCGAACATTCTGTCCAGTGTAGGTCTCTTCTGAAGTTTACCTTTGAGTGTTTGAAAGTATTTCAAATCTTTCTCTGTTTTATTAGGGTGGCATCTTCTCAGATGATCTTGCAGTATAGATGGTTTCATAGCTTCATTGCCCAAAACTTTGTTGCATAAAAGGCACATAGGCGATTGTTTGTCCGGCAATGATGGAATGAAGTCAAATTTAAAATAATCAACACTGTACTGTCTACATTTCTTTTTAGATTCGGACATGGCATCAGTCTTCTGTGGGCATAATTAAATTATTTAAATAAGACAGAATATCCAGCAGCTGAATATTAAAAATACTTTTTGATTTTTCCGAAAAAAGTTTTGTTGCTTCTTGCAACAATTAGCTCGAATTACAGAGATTGCACTGTAATTATAATACCGATTGCTAAACTTTCAAAAATAAACTATGTAGGAGTACTCATGTAATTTTGTATGATTGAATATTAAACTACTAATAACTAAAGTCTTGATTGGCGTAATTTATCTATCTTTGCTAACTAGGAGTACAAAACTAAAATTTAATAAAAAATAATGTACTTTTCTCCAGCACTCTCAAACAAAATAACACTGACTGACATTATAATTTGTTTGATATACTATCTGTTTATGTTTTTTAAAATATTTTCTTAGCACTTTCCTTTTCAAGATTCAGGAAACGAATAAACGTATTTGTCCCACATTCGTATTTATAGTTTGACGAATTGAACAAGTTAGTGCAAGGTAACGAAGCTCTGAGACTGTGACTCTCAGGTTTTTACAAGTTCAAAATGTATTGCGACCACAAAGCTAATACCAACATCCTACAACTTACACAATTTTATAAACATATATAATATTTTTTTTACTTCATAGGTACTTTTATAAATAATGTATGTGTTTTGATATTATAAGATAGTATGATGTAAGTAAATAGGTACTATCAGTGTATGTGTTGAGATCCACTATCGTCGACCATTTTCATTTCGTGGACCCCCAATTTTTTTTCGCTGACGTAGACCCCTTGCAAGTTGTCATAGACCCCTAGGGGTCAATATAGACCACTTTGGGAATCACTGTGTTGGAGATCACAAGCAACATAAAAGGGTTGCTGTGGTCCTTTGTGGAGTTAGACTCGCTGGAATGATCCTAGTCCCCACTCACACGCAAAAAACGCCCCTGTCATGGAGTTGCAGAAAAGTTGCCCCCTACTACTAACTAGTGACTCACCCTGGCTTTGTAATGGTAGTTTTGCATACAAAATTTCATCCCTCTGCTTAGGTTGTTTTGACGTATGTATGAATTTACATACATACGTTTTTAGTGCTCGCCTAGGTAATAACCTAAATATCTGTGCAAAAATTTCAAGCCTCATTTCAGGCCTAGCAGTTGGACTGTGCATTGATATACCATTCAGTCCGATTTTTGTTTTATTTACATAGATAGATGACATTTCTGCTTGGATAAGTTCAACAGATAGATTTATTTTATATTACAGAAAAACACGCAACTTGAGTGAGAAAAAGCGTCGGGATACATTCAATATGCTAGTAAGTGAATTATGCTCTATGGTAACTACTAGCAATAGGAAGATGGACAAGTCTACTGTGCTGAAGTCTACAATATCTTTTCTAAAAAAACACAATGGTATGTAAAAGTCAAAAAGAATATTTTGTGTACATATGTTGTCAGTTACTTATTTGTAATTTTTAATGTTTTATAATAGAAGTAACAGTCAGATCCAAAGCTCATGATGTCCAAGAAGATTGGAAACCAGCTTTTCTTTCCAATGAAGAATTCACATATTTGGTACTTGAGGCCTTGGAAGGTTTTGTCATGGTTTTCTCTGCAACTGGACAAATTTACTATGTTTCTGAAAGCATAGCATCCTTGTTGGGATATAACCCGGTATAGTTTTTTTTGAATCTTTAGCCTTTGATATTTATTTCTATGTACTCAAATGAGGAACCTATAACGTTTTTATACAACTTAATATAAAAATTTGTGTGCTTTTTTCAATTTAGAGTTTAAAATTTTTGTACATTAATATGAATGTTTGTAGGCCGACCTGATAAATAAAAGCATTTTTGATTTGGCATTTGAAGATGATCGACCAAATTTATACAGTCTTCTTCAGAATCCCGGGTCTGCCATTGATCCTACTCAACCTTTTGTAAGAGGTTAGTTATGAACTAATTTTTTTGTTGATGTTCAAATATCATTATGCATCAAAGATTTGTTTTTGATTATTATAAAAGTTGTGATAGTTAACTATGGAAAACTAGTGGCAATTAGTGATTTATAACATTAAAGTTGAAACTAATGCAGTAGATGACTATTAAATAATGCAATAAAAATGCTGATTATAAAATAAATTCATTTACATTACATGGTGTAAAAGATTATCGTAAGGTATATGTGAAATGCTTAGGGTAACTAACATATCTATGTTGATAAGGATTAATACCATATCCATCTAAATAGTTTTCAATTACAACATTGTACATGACCATTTTCTTGAAGTTATGTTATGTTTAGTAGAGATGGTAAGTATGTTAAATATTTTGAACGACGAGTGAGTGCAGGAAATAAAATTAATGGGGCTATAAGTACAGTAGTGAGGAATCGGAATGTGTCTGTGAAGGCTTGTCTGGCAATACACAATGCTGTACTAGTCCCACATTTTAATGTATGGAATTGAGTGCGTTTGGCAGGAAAAGCATGTTAGTAGTGTTAATGCCGTGGAGATACGATCCTTAAGAAGTATTTTAGGCGTGACATTGAATGAGGATTAAAAATATGTTGAAAGGATGAATGAAGACAGAATAACAAAACAAATTTAAGTAGCAAAAGTGAGTGGCAGTGTTGGTAGGGCCCGCCCTAGGAGAACTTATATCGATCAGATTAGTGGCATACTAAAAAAAGGATATATAAGGAGCACCCATAACCGACGTGCATGTATGCGTAGATGTATGAATGTAGAAGAAACGAGTGAGGTGTGCCAGGATTGCGCCAAATGAAATCCAGGATCTCTACTTACCCCTCTGGATTACGGGCGTGAGCGCATATTTATTTATTAAGTGGGTATAGTAAGCTTTCGCGGACTTGTTTGTAGATCATTTAGAGATATACGGAATTCCGCATTAAAATCCGTTGCGTAGTTTGAAAGATCTAAGAGAACAGGCAGTGAAAGCGACTTTCTGGGGATCAATTTAGAAAAAACTTTCTGCTAGTGTTGGCTTATGTAACAGAAATCTCTTGCATTTTTTCTCTCTAGGCCCAGTTGTTAGGGCTGTGCGCTGATATTTTAGTCAGTCGGCCAGATTTTCTTTTATGCATATAAGTGCTGCGCGTAATCTATTCTTCTCTTCTCTGTAGTTACAGTCTTGACAGACCGGTCTTGGACACCGTAATTACGTTACGGAGGAGTGTAGGAGTGTAGACTCCTCCTTAAAGGTTGATATTTTGGGGGAGCAGGGGAGTGACCTATAGTAAATGATAATAAGTAAAAAATCGAACACATTTAGTAAAAGAGAAAATCAAAATGGTTTAGTTGCTATGCACGTTCAATTGCTACATATTACAAGCTGATCAGACACATGTTTGCCTTTCTAAATTGTATACAATAATTATTTTAATTATACAATTCTATTAGTAATATCTAAATAGTTAAAGGATGGAGTATTTCTGAGTGAACATGGTACATATGTGTTAATATACAGAAATTATACGTTTTAGACTTAGAAGTTTCTGATTCACCTTATGTTCGTTCAACATTATTGTGAATGCACTAAGATAATGGCGGTGAACCTTTTTATACCTTGTACATGCCATTTTTTATAAAGTAATGTTTAATAATGCCATAGGATAGGCGTGTCTATTTAATCATTTAAATTATTGGGGAAATAATATTAAATATACGTAAAACTCTTTATATACTACAAAAAATATATCTTAGGTATGCAATGTCTGTTATGGGCATAATTTAAATTAAAGTAACATCTGTTGTTGCAGACTAGATGCAACATAACTTATATTAGGGTTAAAGTAACTTATATACTTCCACCAATCGAATTGAGACGAGTTCAATGTCTTGGTTCAAGAAATGGGATTAAATTATGTAACTTATTATTGTTCATTATTTTAATTTTTAGTTTTTACCCCTGCAATAAGATCACCTACTTACTATTAGTTTGCATTGCCCAATGCTGAGCGCAAAGTTAATCTTATTTTAATATATTTAAATTTTAATATT
>JWHW01055156.1:150387-163491 GCA_000931545.1 Papilio glaucus
TTATATTTAATTGTAACTCGTGTACTTATTACACAAAATAATCCACAATTCTTGTACGAGATGTATACGTTTAAATGCACACCTATTTAGTTATAATAAATAAAATAAATATGCGCTTACGCCCTTATTCGGTTATAAGTGTATTATTAAAACCCGCCCCTCAAGTCACGTGTTTGAGCTTGAGGTTCTAATGAGTCATCAGTCGATAACATTTCGCAAAACTTAAATTGAAGGTAATACTCTTAAAAATAGGTTTCGTCGTTTCGTCGAAGTTAAAAAGATTTTTCGTAACAGTTTGCCTCAGACTTCTGTTCTGCTAGAGTTTTTCGAAGTCTCGCAATACTTTGTTACGTGACGACGTTATATTTCTGGGCGAAATTTGCAATCGCTCTGTCTGAATCTTATACGAGTGCTACAACTTATTTCGATAAAACACTGAAAATCCTATATTAATAAGTTAGTTGTACCCAATGTAGGAATCATGATGAATGTACAATATTATTTTGTCTTAACAGCAACCAATATGTGTCAAAAAATAATAATTTCTGGGATATTTTGCACCAACACACACAGCCATTCACTGTTATACAATTTTTTTTAGCTTGTTTACCTGATTTTACATTTACCTTTTTGTTCCAATATTAAGTTTCCGATATAATATGTAGTCACGAATATCTAGTTCTAGTTTTAAACAAATGAGAGCCACGCAAAGGGCAGCTAGTGATATCTTATTTTTTAGAATAAGTCGTCAAGCGAGTTTCTTTTTTGTCCTAATATTTATAGAATTTATTCCGATCTGTATTTGATTCTTGTCTTCAATCCTTACTTCTATAATTGCTGGACGAACTGTTTCACGATCGTCTCCAGCGTCGCAGAACATTCCATTGTTCGATTGTGTTGTTTACACTTTATGAGATTTATTCCACGCTCAGTTAATTAATTAACACGCGCATTTGGAATTAAGAAATGACGGACGTTTTTGAATAGAAATGACAATGAACTCGTCGTAGGATGTCATCTGAATGTGGAGGGCAAGATTATAGTAGCTGTGGCTGTAAGTCTGATAAACTCAAGTGCCGCCATAGAGACAACTGTTACGTAAAACATGTCGCTCTGTTACTTTGCTCAACATTATGTTTCATGCCCGAGCAATTTAATTAATTCAATAATTATTATGACTTTGCTTTCTCATTTTGATCATTATTCATTATGCTCGGGCATGACCATAACACGTATACAAAATATTCCCAGTCTTTAGCTCTATGTTGAGAAATAGACAAAATAATTATCTTAATATGTATAAATTTCATCTAATAAAAGAGCAATATTCATAATGTGTTTTAGAGAACGAGATTAGGTTCCAGTGTCATCTGCGGCGAAAGATGTTGGACTTCAGAGATGAGGCTGCGTACGACCTCATAGACTTTTATGGACATTTTCGTAAGTGAATTTCATGTAGCAATATTGTCTTGAAATTTGTATTTTTGATTTATAAATATACCAAATTAAATTTAATTATATATAGTGTAACCAAAAATCGAAATGAACATTAGAATACATACCAGCACATTGGAAAAATAATGATGACACCATGTAAATGACATTGATTAATAAAGTATTTACATCAATTGTACTTACCTCCGCCCATCTGCACTGGCTGTCGAGTGGAAACCATAGTGGCAGCATTATCTGTCTCTAAGTAGTATTTAGTCTTAACTATATTACGCGGTTGTTAAATCTATAGCAGTGTAAACGATCAACGAGTCACCTGATGTTAAGTGAAGACCGACAGTAGATAGGACTTATCGGAGTTCCGACGTTGAAACTGACCATTATCTAGTGTTATACAGGTGGTATCAGCTACCCCGGTTGAACGTAGGTATTAAGGTAGATTGCAATAGCAAGGTTTGTGTGAAAAAAAGTAAGTTGTGTTCAAGAAAATAACTGCGAGTTAAAATTTAAGGATTTTCAAAGAAATGATTTGAAATGATTAGTGGAAGTTGCGACCGAAGTAAGCGGAGTGAATGCGAAGAAGAAAGCCTGGTAGCCTGAAGTATGGCTCTGCGTTTCGGCTGATGAGTAAGGTGACGGAAGTCTAATTTCAGACCTATTTATTTTATCATCCTCTCCTTATAAGGTTAAGATATGATTAGGAAAGCGAAAGAGGATTTGACCGGGAGGGGAGAACCTTTTTTCTGTGTACCCAGTCCCCTCCTCTGTCCATTAAAGCTAGGCAACGCCTTTGCTTGTTGTGGGCTTAACATCAGGTAAATTGATTGCTTGTTTGCCGCCCTCTGTTTTGGAAGTTTGACAAAAATGCCAGAGGAAGGTTAGTACAATTGAGAATGAATGTTGTTTCGTTATGAGAATAGGGGTTTAATGAATGATGAAGTTTCGATTCAGAAGAAGTGGAAAGGATATCTTGAAAATTCGTTTGAATGTGAAGATTTAAAGAGTGAGCTTTACAGACTACGGACGGCAGGCCGCGTGGCAAGACCACAGAGTACGGCAAATTGTTGATCTGTCTCTCCTTAAGGCCCTGCCTTAAGTACAGACTAATGTGTAGCATCGGCGTGGCTGTCCAATTTTTATGGATAACTGCTGAATGATGATATGATGAAAGTTTTGAAAGACGAAGATGGTGAATTAAGGATAGGCGAGTTAGTGAGCTAGTTGTAAAATGACTTTTGTACTCCGATGACAGGTCATTTTTGCATTATCGGTGGTGGACTTACAATTTATGTTGAAAGTGATGAATTATTCATTGGAAGTTGAATGTAGACAACACGAAAGTAATAGTTTTCGAAAGAGAAACAAAGTGACATTAATTGATATAAATATGAACGGTAAAATAAGTGGAACAAGTGGAAGAGTTTGTGTATTTGGTATGCATGTTTAGAAAAGATGGTAGGCATGTAAAACATTTTGAACGATGACCAAACGCGGGAAATAAAATAAAAGGGGCTATAGGTACAGGTGAGGAGTCAGTAAAGATCTATGATGGTTCGTCTGGCAATAAATCATGCAGTATTTTTTACGCCCAACCATTTTAAGGTATGGAAATAAGAGCTGGATTTTACAGGATAAGTATGTTAATAAAGTTAATTCCGTTGAAATGCGATGCTTAAAAAGTATGTTAGGCGTATCTTTGTGTGGCTCAATAATGGATGTTGGGACCTAGAATTGAGAAAAGTATGCTTTGGGTATTTAATAAACACTACTCTCTCTTCAGAGTAGTGTTTATTTTTCTAAAGAGAGTTGGCAGGGAATGTCCCAGGAGAACGTATATAGTCAGTCGGTTTTTTTAAATAAACTATTGTTTTCTACTTCTATACATATCCACTAGGCATAATCCTTAGGTAATGAATTCTTTAAGATTTTAAGTATCATAAATTTAGTATTGTACTCCTATAATGCAGGTAAAAACAAGGAGCATAACACTGACGAAACGCATGGATATCATCAGGAACACAACTCAAGGTAAGAATAACAATATTGATAAATAATTGCTGTTGGCTGTAACTTCGTTCACTCAGAAATTTCGATGTGTATGTGAAAGAACCGACGGCCTGACCAATCAACTCAACTTGCACTGAAGCGAAAAGGATTAAGCACAGGGAGAACTATTAAAGTTATTCTAAATTAATAAAGAAACCGCCAATATAATAAAATAATAATTGAAAGAATAAATCTACAACAGCCCTAAATTGATAGCTTTGTAAGTAGTATTCTTTACGAAACAAATAGTTAGAAAATCGGTAAAATTACCTATATGTATTGTTTGTGTAAATGCGGTGCCAATTTATTTCGTATATTTCTCGTCGTTTTTATTTCACATTCGACCCTATAAAATAGTAATATGTTCTCAACTGTTCTGTCAGCGCAGAACTGGGAAGAGGAAGGGAACACATTCCATATTCTTAGTGCTTTTCTCGAAAATTCTTGCAATCCACTCGATCTCAAGCAAACAAAACTGAATTTTTAGACGTAAAAATTTTCTCAAGTTGAAGTATTTCCTCACTCGAGTGGAGTAATCAATTGCCAAACTCGAGGTACGTCTCGACTTACTTTAGAACTTTCTCGAGACTGTTTTGATAGGTATTATAATTCAAATTAAAGTGTAAAATGTGAGATAGCCATGATTATTTCGAAGCATTTATTGATTTAAGCAGTATTTGCGAGATGCAGATAATCCTGGCAGCTTATTCCAATCCTTTGCTGAATAGCGAATCGATTTGTTCGAACGCGGGGTATCTTACTATGAACGGATGAAGACCCGTCGTAGCCTGCACTGTAGATTGGCGATGGGGAATTAATTCGTGTAATTCCTGCGCACACTCCCTAAAATGCTACGGGCTAGCTTTGCATCTGTGCTCAAGACTGATCAAATTAAGGTCTTGGTCATCGATCAACCTTAAGTTATACATACAAACAAAAGCACAGTTATACAAACAAAAGCACAACTATAACGAAAGAGGCGTCATGAAACAAAACTTGTTTCGTTTCACGCACGTTTTATAATGTACGCATAGCTTTCAAAAAACATTTTGTTTGGTGAAATAAAAGGTAAATGGTTACTTTTAAATATCAGGCGCATTATTTATTTACAAAAAATAAGTTAATTTTAATTTAATATTTAATAACAATCTTTATTGTTATAACCAAATTGCATAAAAACGTAAAACGAATCTCCACAGTCTCCAAATTTATTCGCAACGCCTTACCAATTCGTTCACCGCGATTTCCTTGTTTGAGGAACTTCAAAATATGTCGAGTGAAAGAAAAACCTCGAGCGAGAAAGAGTCGAGGAAGTTTTCGGGAAAGAACTGAGAGTATGGGTGGTAGTTACGATAAAGTTGCAGAGCTTATATAGAAAGAGAGAGGTTATATAAATTTATCTGGAATGAAATTAAAAAAAAATGGGATTTATCAATTTGGCGCAAACCATTCAAACGTAACATTTCCTTTCAATGTTTGAAGGAGTACTAGTAAAAAACCATTAAAATAAGTATTTCAAAATATAACTTTGCCTTAAATATGATTGTTTTCGTTTGCAGATTGCTGTTTGTGTGCACCGGCCGCCTGCACACACCGCAGTTGATTCGTGACGTGTCTCTCGTTGATACGAATCGGAATGAGTTCACTTCCCGCCATAGCTTAGAATGGAAGTTCCTCTTCTTAGATCATCGCGCCCCGCCTATTATCGGATACCTGCCGTTTGAAGTGTTGGGTACATCGGGCTATGACTACTACCACTTCGACGATCTTGAGAAGGTCATAACATGCCATGAAGCTTGTAAGTAATGTGTTTAATAAAAGTGTGTACAAAATTAACTTTAGTCTATATCATGAAATGTTAAAATTCACCTGAAAGATGTCAAACATGAATAGCTAAAATATCATATTTATATAATGCATAATTTACAGTAATGCAAAAGGGCGAGTTGACGTCGTGCTACTATCGTTTCCTTACTAAGGGCCAGCAGTGGATCTGGTTGCAGACTCGCTTCTACATTACATACCATCAGTGGAACTCAAAACCAGAGTTTGTTGTTTGCACGCATCGGGTGGTCAGGTGGGCTCCTGAAAATACATTAATAATTACTATTATTTATTGTAATCTTATTGTTTTTAATCGCATAAACTATTCTCTAAGACCTAAATATCACAAATCTATTTGTTGAACTTTTTGATGAAACGCTAACTTTACAATTTATTGGTTATATCAGTATTTCTTCTATTTTCTCCTCCTGCGGACATATAGATTGATAAGGCCTCAATACGGACACTTATTCATTGAGACTTATACCAATATAATTTACAAGAACTACTGGCTTCTTGGTTGATTCTGAAAGAAGCTGTAGTTACTGGTATAATCAAAGGGCTATCTTTAACTTATCCTAGAAGTGGTGGTCCCTCACATAGCAGAACTTTTACGACTCTGGGAAGAAGTTTGCCCCTTCAAATTTGTCAGGCTCATTGGAATATATTTTAAAATATTATACTTAATAATATGTATAAAATTCAACCTTCCTAAAATGAAGTTCCCTCATTTCTTTATGACTTTTAAAGTGTCTGTCAAAAGTTATGGCCCACAGGAAGTGTCTGGCAACTGTGTATGTTTGTTTATAACAATATCATGTATGACATATGTAAAAAAACTACGTTTAAAAAAAACCGACTTCAAAAACTAAAAAGTACAAAATAACTTAATAAAGATTTAATTGAATACACCTCTTATACAAACCTAATACCCTTAATATTCATAAAATACTATTGTATGTGTTACCTATTAATAGAGGTCGGTGCCAAGCCAAATATAATAATAGGTACCTACACTCAACGAAAGAATCATCGAAATCGGATCATAAATCACGGAGTAATTCATCTACATACATAAAAAGAAACCCACCGAATTGATAACGTCAAAAAAAATTAACGTCAGCACAACAAGTTTTTTCAGTGCATAGTAACGGTAGGTTTACACTGCCGAAACCATTCACACAAAACATATTGTCATCTCAGTTTTTTTATACGCCAGTGGAAACCCACGGTAAGGTTGGCATCACATGAATTAAATTATTTTTTGTTCTTGAGTATAGGTTAATTATAATCATATGTATTCAGTTACGCCGACGTGCTTAAAAGCACAAAACAAGAGCAAGCCAAAACAGAGGGTACAATTGAAGCGGAAGTGATTCAAGTCGGTGTGAAGGAAACAGCTCCCGACGTAGCCATGGCTGCGCTCCCCTCTCCCAAATACATGTCAGAAGCTGGAGATACCTTTGCCGGATCTTATCAAACCATTTCACAGGTATATAATCATGGTGCCAAAATAAACCAATCCCAATTAAGTGTTAGGGGCAATCCTCCAATTTAACCTTCCCAACCTATCCATCTGTTTTTTGGTCCCCCCCCCTCCCCTCAAAAACTAAGCGCTGACAACGCATACGTAACTTTTGTGATAGACAGTGGTGGTCACATAAAATTAAATGACCCCTGTTAAGTGTTTTTGCCTACGTCTAATAAAACAATTCCATAAAAATTACCTAACCACTAAACTCTCTACCAACGCTAACTCTTCAACTTTTCTATTCTCTTCTATATAAGAGCTCAAGTTGGGTAGGCAGAGATAGATTTCCATTTGCCATAATCCTTGCATACCACTTTCGCTCGGTTACGGGTTTCTCAATACTGTCTTTCTTTTGTATACCACCAATCTGGTCGATATAAGTTGGTTTGGTACACCTAGACTGGTATACTTGCTATTTTTTTATTATAATACCAGCAGTGCCCCGCAGTTTCACCCGCCCTGCAATGTTACTTAAACGACATTATATTATACCTTCTTAATACTACCGTAACCTCCTCATCATCAACCTGCCCTTATCCCGCTTATGTGGAGTCGACACAATATGGCCGTAGCAAAGTTAAATTAATATAACTTTTTTATTTATAAACCGATTGAGATAAAACATACACTAAATGTTAAGTGAAGCTTACCACAATATATTAGTGAAAACCGCATCCAAATCGGTTAAGCCGTTTCTGAAATTAGCGTTTGTTACCACGCACAAACAAACGAATAGACATACAGACAAAAATTCTAATAATCATTCTATTGTATTTTCTTGCGTTTTTGAAGGCGCCCAATAATAGTTTTTCTCAAATATCTTTCATGTACAGATAGCGATCAGTTACATTTTTGTTATATGTATAGATTGTGTGGAACTGAATTATTAAACATGTTTACACTCACCGTGTTATGTGGGCAAGCGCGCTGATAACGCGCTGCGAACGAGTGTAGTTCGCAGGTAAGTGCGCAAGTGCAGGACCGCCGCCCTCCTGTCGGTTTTCTCTAGCACCTGCAGTGCATCCGGAAAGGAGATACTATAGTATAAATACGTTATACTACATTTCAGTCGGACTCTGTGAAGTCCGTGTCGGCCGGAAGCACTAACGACACGTTGACGACGATATGCACGGCGGCCAGCACTGTGTCATGGCCACGCTCGCAATTGCGGTACATAGGCTCAAACAACAGCTCCTTATCCGGCGAGTCACGTCCCGCACAACGAAATACTTCAAGAGAGGTCAGTCTATGCAACACACTTCATGCACATACATGCGTCCCTCCCACACACACGTTCATTTTGTACAGATTTTGTAATGACGCTATTTGATGAAGAAATAACAAAGACTTATCTATTTTTATTCAATTCACCTTGCCGTAGGAGTGGAATAAGGTATAGGAAGGGTATGGGGCCTGTAGCACCTTATTTTTTATTGTTTGATAATATTTTTTTGTTGATCGTGAATTTTATGAACTCAAAACATGTATTGTATAATGAGAGTATATTTTGTGTTGGCTTTAGTTGAAACAAGTACCGGGCCACCAATTTTACGGGTCTTGTCATGGTAACATGATGATGTTCCCGCAGATGCAAGGGGGGGACAAGGGTTTCGAGTCGCCGCTGGCTCCGCAGTATGGTATGGGGGCGCAGTACCTCGAGCCTGCGCCCTACGTCAGCGCGTTGGCGGTACCCGGAGTACTACCAGTATCATTGCCAACGCTACCGGTTATCGTATCAACTGACCAGACACAGGTGCAGGTGAGTTTCGAAGACAGTCACGCTCCTATTAGATCGATACTTATTTCTTTTTATGTTTGGTGTTATTTAGCATTACAGAGAATAAGTAGTATGTTTAACACTAAACGAAAATGTTTTAAATATAACTAAAACTCCAAAAACAATTAACCAAAGAATGCAATAATTAAGTAATTTCAGTAAGATAATAGAATTAATAGTGTATTAATTCAAGATATATTAAATAAGTTAACAACATTTATAATTAATGTAATAATTTTTTATTTAAAATAATTTAAACTATAAATTGATTTAAGACGAAACATTTTTTTTCTAAATAGTGTGTAGATAAAAAAATAATGTTTCTCAATGTAACATTTCTTTTATATCTTTAGTCGTTAATTTACTATATTGAATATTTTGCTAAATTTATTTTGATGCATATGTAAACTGCACCACCGTACCTAATTATAAAAATCTAAAAAAATGATATATTTTAGTAGCTAGCTAGCTATGAGTTCACAGATATTAGTGGAAACTATCTACGGTGCGGTTTTCGCAGTTAACATTTGCATCTATTTGACAAGGTATTTGACTTTCTATTATATTTCTTTTAATGATCACAACGCTGATTAATTTATTTTTAAAATCTTTCTAGACTCCAAGCGATTCACAAACGTGGAATGTCTGGAATTATTATAACTAAAATAAAAACCATCTACACCCGTGACTCAGAGATTAAATTTGGAACAGTCTCTGCTCACCTTTCTCGCTTCATTTATATGCATATATGTACACATGCATGCTCAATGTTACGGGCACTTTAAAAAACCCCGCCTTAGCATTTAATTCTTCCCTATGTGTTCACCTAAGTGTGTCTTTTGCAATATAATTCACTTTCTCTAATTTTTTATTGAAATTATTCTATTGTGCCACCTTTTTATTTTACGAAGTATCCAATAGCTTTGTATTCTATTAACAATTGATGCCTGCCTTTCAGTCAATGTATAGTCTTATAGTCAGATTAATGTGTAGTATAGTTCCTTACTACTTACTGGCATAAAAAGCTTGTTAACAGCTTGGAATATAAACAATAAGTTTTCATATATACCACTATTGTTAGATGCTATGCCATTGATCTTTGTAACCCAGCAAAACAGATATGAAAATGAAATCCAAATATACCATAGTAGTTTCAATTGGTAGAGGGACTGTTTTAATTTTTGTGGACACTATTTTTATGTTTAAACATCATCTTATCAATTATAAGCAAGATTTACTTTAGTTGATAATAAGTCTTATAACAGTGTTGCACTTACTAGCAAACCCAAGATGTTCTAATGTTTACAATATACATGTCACATCCTAGATACAGAAATATCTATTAAATAGCGGGCGGGTGGCCTGGAGTTTTAAAATAAACACAGAAATACCCGTTTAACGTGTGGGTTAAAATAAAGTAAGAAGGCGGTAAGATTTCAAGGCTCTCTGCCCCACAGCTGGGAATTATTAGAACAAGTAATTAAATATTTTTTTTACTCTTGCATATTTGTTGTGGATAAATCAATATTTATTGGAACGAAGTTCTTTTACGCGGTTTACGGAAAAGTGAGATGGCAGAAGTGGCCACGTAACGAGAAAGCGTTAAGCTCGTGTGTTTGTGGGAGGGAAGTGTGTGAGTCTTGAGTTTTGAGAAGCATTGTAGTAGGAGAGACGCCCATTTGATAACCATATGAGATATTTTTTGAATCAAATTTTATAGATTTGTAAATACGATTATTATAGATTGCTTATCTAAAGGTGTTCATTGCTATTTTTTATTATATTATTTTTCATTAATTTTTTTTTCATAACTTTCGCTCGTAGAAGCTACTTATTTCTGTTCATGGCTACCTGGCATGCCGATATGAATACTGACCTGTCAGTAGAAATAGGTAACATCCATCTGATAACCAATAAAAATTCGTCGTTCTTCTACGTTTCTGAGGCCATTATTATATATATTAGTTATAATTCGTTATATTATTAAGTCGAACTGCGCGCCTGCGAGCCGCGACCGCGAACTAATCGCAGTCCCATTCACCCTGAGGAAGCGTCCCCGCAGGGCTCGAAACTAGTCGTTACCTACTCCGGACTACACGTGATTGAAATCGTGAAATGAAGGTTTAAATAATATTATCGCTATATTATATTTAATTTTCAATAAATTACTATTTTTTCAAAATGTTCCATTAAATTTAATTATTACATTAAATCTTTGCTTATTAAAATTTTTGTTTTATACAAAGTTATAGAAAACGATACACAAATTAGAGAGACAGAGTTGAATAAAAGAGGATTGCACTTTTTGGTGTGATAAAATACACGAATAAAATCAATAAAAATCTACATTTTAAAACACGTTCTGGGTTAAAAAAATATCGCAAAGAACTTCGTTCCTGACGTGAGTAACTGACCTAACCGAACTTTTTTTCTTACGTTTTGGTTTATTATTGTCCGTTGATAGTCTTTCTTTAAAATACTCAGCGTAGTTTGATTATTACTTGTTCGTGTTATTTTGCTATCCCGGCCGAGATTACCATACAATAAGTCAAATACCTTGTGACGTGGTGGTGGCGGTGGCGATGTGATGTGAGCTGGCGACGGCGGTAGGAGCAGCTGCAGCGAAAGCACGAGGAACTGCAGCAGATGATCGTGCGCCAGCAAGAGGAACTGCGCCAGGTGAAGGAACAACTCTTGCTCGCCAGGCTTGGCATACTACAGCCCCTCATCAATGTAAGTCCGCTTAAAATCTTACCACTATTAATCAATACATAAAACAATTTCGAGTTTTACAATAACACTCCATATATTGGAGATAAAGTAACTAAAATTAAAAACAAAAACACTAAAACAAATAAACTATAGCTTGACCATGATCCCACCTGAAGCTAGGTGATGATGTGGTCGAAAAATGGTACGCGCTAGTTTAAACCGTCTATTCAGATTTATATGCTTCAGTAGTTATGGTATGCTTCGGTGTTAGCATTACATTGCATGTAAAGAGCGTGCCAAGGCAAAATCATATTACAAAAGTGGACTGATGAAAGACGGTATTAAGAAGACCCATAACCAAATAGCGTGAATACGTAGATGTATGAATGTAGTGAAATCCGCAAACTATCTATTCCTTTCATTAACGGGCGGCTGTAAATAAGTATCTATTTACTGGATTGGAAACTATGAAACGGGTGTCATTGTTTAGTCTGTGTTTAGTTACAACCGAGTACCATTAATTGTACTGACTGCTTGATATTTTATTTAAAAAATTTATTTTATCAGTATTCTTATTTATTTCGTAAAAGGGTTATTGTTTTTAACCCAATTTTTTTTCGTCGAAGAAGATCTAAAAAAATACGATATTTTACGAGGAATTAAGAAGACTGGAATTCCATCCACAAATATTTGTGTTAACAGTGGTAGAGCCCGCAACAATAACAACTGTTGCGCGAATGAGCCGACTGGCCAAGATACCACGAACTCACAGACAGGTGTTAAGGAGATGTATTTTATACTTTCGCGTTTCGTCTGATGAGTGTGGTGCCGGAGTCCCAGTGTCATCACTCTTATCCCATCGTTTCGTACAAAGGATAGAATGGGAAGAGGATGAGAACTTAACGGTTGAGGGGATAAATAGGAGAAGGGAATATCCTCAATTGGTTATAGCGAATGCCTATGGGTAGCGGTCACATATCATCAGGTGAACCGCTTGCTCGATTGCCATCTCCTTCCATAAAATAAAATAAAAATATTTGTGAACTTCAGTATAAAATAAAAATAAGCAATACGGAAACGTCAGAAAATAACAATAAACATCAGAGTACAAGAAAGTAACAAATTTCAAACTCATATTGCCCTTACAAACTGACGCAACGCCAGTTTAATAGTTACCAACCTATTTCTTCTGAACACATAATGCGAAGAACTAGTTACCTCTAGCATAATAAATGCAATTATATCATGCCCTAGGGGAGTTAATCATCTCATACGGTTTAACTAGCTATGGACGGACATTTCGGACGTACTTAGATAAAACATATAAAATGCAAACCAGACTGTTGAAATGTATTGTCCCTCACCACACAAGAGAAATGTGTAAAGACGATTACTCAACACTATTTAAAATTTGTAACGTAGTGTCAGTACACGAAAAAGTAAAAGCTATGTGCTCGCAGAGCGATTCGGAGAAATCGGGGAGATTGAACAACAGTACAAGTACAACACAAGATTATATCCGTTAAGACACAGGAATTATATCCGTTAATTAAAGTTAATAATTTCTATGGCAGTAGGATGTGTAAATATATCATACCTAAAACTCTTAACTGTATACCTCTAGAAACACGAAAAAAATTGAATGTTAGAAATATTAAAAGTAACTAAAACTATACTATCTGGAAGAGAAATTTGGGAAAAAATAATAAAAATAAAACAAATTGGGAATAAATAAACATTAACGGAAGGCAAAAGATATACG
>JWHW01055171.1:0-14424 GCA_000931545.1 Papilio glaucus
ACCACGTAAGCTATTTTTTATGATAGAAAGCGACACTAGGAAAGGCTCACATGAAGCTAAGTATCAATCGCCTATCAACGTTTGCAACAATCGGAAGGAGAACAGAGAAAGAACGGAACAGAAATCGATATAAGTAAGGTTGTTGAACTTCTGTTGAAGTAGCCCGACCTTGCCACACCTGCTGCTGTAACTTTTCGGTACTGCTGTTCTCGTCTTAAATATTCATAATGTACAGTCGGGGTGAAAAAGGTTCGTTACCTTAAAGTAGACAATTGCTTGCACCAGGGATACTGACATACATTGACAATTAAATAGGATATATTTGTTTGCTATTTTGAACCTTGTCTTCATATCGAGTAAGTGTATTTTAATATGCACTTGTCTTCTTAGTGCTTTAGTTTCAAAAGCTACTACGTGTCTATGACTTTATAAGCAATAAATTTGGAAATTGACGAAGGTTATCGTAGCCTGACTGTACACAGTTTGACTAATTCTCTGCCATTTATCAATTTTAATTTGTATTGCTTATCTGTTAAGGATCGAATATAAATGGCAACTATTTTCCTTCATGAATGTCTTTTGAAGCACATTCTTGTAGTTAGAACAGAAAGAATTATGTTATATTTTAAACTAACAGTTGCCCGCGGCTTGACATGCATTCGTTTCTTATTGTCCTCGTTTGAATTTTTTGGAACTAGTTTTCGAGTGTAATAACTTAGCATTACCAGCGTGTTAAAAAGCTGTCGGTTGCCATGGTAATGTATGACATGATGATAACAAAATGTTCTCTGTCTCTGAGTGACTCTCCATTACTTGGAGGTTGGTCGTCAGCTCAGAAAACTTATTCCTATCCTCTGCAAAGCGAAATAGATTTTCTACGCTGGCAATATTGGTCCAATTCCTGATGTTTCGCAACCACGGTTTCTTTCAATGTCCAGCGCGTCTTTTTCCTGCGATTTAGCAATTTAAAAAATTAAAAATTATTATTGTTACATATCATACTGATGTCCATTATATGATGATGATGATGTAAAATACTCTTGAAAATATGTGTAGAAAATTTCGTGAACATCGGTTGAGTGGAAGACGCGTGAAAGCGCAACAAACCAACAAATTCACGTTCGCATTTATAATATTATTAGAGCGCTTGTAGACGTCCGTTTTTATCGCTAGACGTCGGACTTTTTGCTGGGTTTTTTATTTTTTTGTTTACAATGAATGTGTGTGCACTGGAAACCAGTCTCGACCAATTTACGCTGAATGCACTGCCACCTATTGACCGTTCGCGGTCCGTTGTATAATAAGGACGTCTAGGAGCGCTCTTAGTATTGTAAATTGTTATATATGTTTATACCAACTGTGAGAACAAAGATTTTTCCGCGAGATAATTTCATTGCCATATTTCTCAAGACTCAAAATATTAGAAACTATAGCGCTGTTAAAATTGTACAATTTATACTATAAATTTGCATGTTCGGAATATGACATCACGACATGGTAAACATTTGTCGGAATCAGTGCTTAGAATAAACGATAGGCGTACTTGACCCACTGCATGCTGTTGCGCTTAACAGCAATCCTAGTGAGGTAATTGCTAAATAAACATTGACTATTAAATCTTAACATTAACTACGTTGCCAAATAACAGTTATTTAGCTATAACATTATATCGGCTATAAAAGACTCGACCTTAATTTTGAAATTAGATCACAGAACCACGGATTTTTTATCTTATTATTGTAATATAGTTCTATTTGAGTTCGATTAATAAGCTTTAAGGACATAATAGATTTTTTTTAATATGAAAAATTTTATATATTTTCGTAATAATCCTACTAATATAAATCAGAAAGTTTGTAAGTTTGTAAAAACCACTGATTGGATTTTAATGAAACTTTACAGTAAATAAACACATATAATTTATAAGTTATTTTATGAATTGTCAAAAATATAACGATAAGTGTCAAGTATAGAGGAAAAAACCCGCCATATACGAGCTATTCTGGTGTGTGCTGCAAAAACCGTTTGAGTTACACGTATATAATGTATAATGGAAATGTTTATCTAAATAGTCCTACAAAAAAGCCCGTGACGGCATGTATCTATTATTTATGTGTAAGCCATTATCGCCAAAATAGTGAACCATCCATTAATTATGGAGCGGAACGAAGTTTGCCGGGCCAGCTAGTTTACTTATATTTATTTTAACCACTCCGACTAAGCGTAAGCTTGTGCTAGGATTCATGACCATAGTCGCATGGCGAATTCGAACCCCCGACCTCATGTTCGGTATTCCGCACTCTTAACTAATTAAATGATAAAGTTAAATAAATCAAAGTTTACGTTCTCTATATATGATTTTATTTACATTTTACATGTTATGTATTCACATATGATTTTTATGGTACCATGTCCAACGAAAAAATTTACATATATACGTGAAATATAAAATTTTCCCTTGGCTTGTATGTTTATTTGGAATAATAGCACTATGAGTGAAAAGGTGAGGATGTAATAGACTAAAAATGTATTAAAATTATATATTTATATGATACTTAAATAGTCGTTAGACCCTGAGAAGTACGCAGAACTTCATTGCAGGAAAAAAATATAGTAAAATAATATACCGCGGTAGAGTTTCAAAATAAGTTTTTGCCTAGTCATTGCGTGGGTTTGTTTGTCAATTAGAATGTAGGTTTCAGCTGTTCACCGTGACCCAGTAAAATACATCTGATGCTATCAATTTAAATTCGCAAGAATTGCAATGGACTATTTTGGACATGTGAAAACATAGAGGAAAAGTTACTGCAACTGACCTTAACATTATATTTTCTTAATCAAAATAGTTCTAGGATTTATTGGAAGAGGAGAGCCAGGATTTTGCCAAACGGAAATCTGTAATCGCTACTTACCCTTCCGGGTTACGTGCGTGAGCCTCTAAAAGTCCATTCTAGTCCATTTTAGTTAGTGATCCATGTTTTTTCGATGCTATTAAGTAATTAAATATAAAATATTGTTAGGATTAGCTGTCTACTTCTGTAACTTCTATTTTAAATGTAAATCTTTTACATAATTTGTAGAAAATCGTTAAAATACAAAACACATAAACGGCTGACATGTGATTTACGACGACAGAACAGCGGCCATTGTAATTTATAATAAATATTTTTTTATGATTTTGGCACGACATGCTCGCTTCTTCGCACATATTCACATTCTTTCATACATATCTCACCGTTTGTCTCAAAATCGCCAGTTTAATTTATTAAATAATCTTTAAGAATGATATTCTTTAAGTAGTCACATTCTGCCTCTTTATATTTTGTCCAGTAAGTGAGTGAGCTTCTCTGAGATAGTTGAACATTTGATTTCCAGCCGTCTTTCAATTTAGGTTTTAGTATTAAAACCGCCAATTGCTCGACATGTTTTCACTAGTGTTATCTTTAGTGTTTGTTCTTTAATGTTTTCCTTTAGGTGGTATAGCATTTTTATCTATATTGTGGCGTGCCATAGAGTATAAAATAAATAAATTGGTTTTGGAATTTACTTGACGCAATGCAGATTACATATCTACTTTATGCCTCTGTTTTATGAGATCGTTGTATTTCTTCGTTGGGTCAGCTCGGTTGGGTAATTGCATCAGCTAGCCACCACCTCTTTCTCTGACTAGAATTGGACTGGAATTCGAATCTACGACTTACAGCGCAACGCCTCACTCATTGGCGGATCCAACGATAGGGGTCAAGGCCAAAAGTCATCTGAATTCTTCCGACACAAATTTTAAAGTGAACCGAATATATCTAAATATACACAAATGAATCTCGATGTCCCTTGGTCCAATCACGCGTGAACGGTTGGACCGATTTCGCCAATTCTTTTTTTGATGTTGGTTATTGCCTGGAGATGGTTCTTATGAAAAAAACCTTAGCGCTTTTGGCGTATTTATAGAAAAATTAAGCCAGCATTGCACTACCTATGTATCTGTGTGATAAATATGTAATTGTAAATAATGTGTATTCTTAGTTTTTACTACCACCTTTAGGAGGTTCAAGTTACCCACAAAATAGGGGGTAAACCTCTCCCAAATTAAAGTCCTACTGGATCCGCCACTTACCTCAGTCCTCTAACTGGTAGTATAATTCTTATGTTTCAATGATTAAACTTATTTTCAGTGGCTTAGATGACGTGGCATCATCAACATGCGTGTCTCTACTGAAGCGGGTAGCCCGCGGCGGTCGTACCGTCGTGTGTTCTTTGCACACGCCGTCCGCGCGCCTGTTCTCCGTGTTCGACCACGTGTATGTCGTGGCGGACGGTCGCTGCGCCTACCAGGGCACGGCAGCGGGCGTCGTGCCGTTCTTGAACGAGCTACAGTTGCCGTGCCCTAAGACATATAACCCTGCTGATTTTGGTAGGTTGACAAATCAATTGCGAATATTTTTGTGTAATACAAAATAGGATTAGCTTTAGATTAAGCATTTAAATAGTTTATAACATTATAAATTTCTTTGCTTTATCTAATTATTTTTCAAAGTATTAAAATGTACGATGGTGTTTACATGATCGAAAACAATAAAAGCCCCGGAATTGATATTTTCATTTAAGAAAAGTAATAGAAAAATCATGGAAGGCTGAAATTAGATGTTTATTGTAAAAATATTCATTATTTTTACAATAAACATCTAAAATTAGTTGATAAAAATAATGATCTGATTCTCATGGAGCTTATCTGGTAAGAAACGTAGCAGGAGATGATCCTATATCTACCGAGATCAGACTTGTTTACAAGCTTTTGTAATTAAAAAAAAATTGTAAGCACTCCAAATACAAGTTTGACTATGTTTAGTTTAATTCAATCACAGTAATAGAAGTATCGAGTGGTGAGTACGGATCGCACGTGGACAGGATGGTAACAGCGGTGGACAACGGGAGATGTCAGCGCTGGAGGGACCACGAAGTCGAGGATCAGTACGAGGAGATGGAGATCGAGCAGCTGAATGCGGGCGGAGTCCAGAAACACACGTACAGATATGAAAGCACGGCGTCGACGCAGTTCGTCGTTCTGTTGAAGAGGATGTTGCTGCAGTCGGTCAGGAATACAGTAAGGAATTTTATGATAATTATAATTTATTTCTTGAAAATTGGAACGACTAAATCATGCATGCAATCAAACAATTTGATTATTCGAAGCAAAGTCAAAGATACTACATCTTTTTACTTAAAAAAGGACTATTTAATCACTTAATTCGTTAAATTATTAGATTATCTAAACATTCTCCAGACAACTCCAGACACCGATAAATTAAGTAGATTTATAATTTTAATAATACATGTTGAAGTATATGTATGTATGTACAGCCATTCATATCTAAATCCTTCTCCTCATCCTCTTTCATCTTTTTTAGCAATGGTGCATATATTAAAGATAATTTAGTTTTCTTTTTGTTTTATTTTCAGGACTATTTATGGCTCCGCGTGGGAATGCATTTGTTCCTGGCCTTCATCATCGGAATGCTGTTCTGTCAGATCGGCTACGACGCTTCCAAGACAATATTCAACTTCGGGTTTTGCTACGCGTGTATCATCGCAATGCTTTATGTACCGATGATGCCCATACTATTAGCTTGTAAGTATATACAATGTTGATATACTATGAATATTCTCAGAATCCCATGGGGCTAGCGACGATAATATTCTCGTTCTATACATATCTATATAATGTCTAGTATTATGTATAGTGTCACTTTTATTGAAAGCATAATCCCATTTCTATGATTATTTTATTTAGTTAATAATTAATTAAATGAAACTGCTTAGCCCACGTTCACGTAGTACCACCGTAGTAGTACGTACCGACGAGTTTCGGACCTGTCGGAGGTCCTTCTTCACGGTGGTAATGCGGGCGGGGAGCGCTACCCTGAACTAAGCCTACTAATTATGAAGAAGGACCTCGCTAGGTCCGAAACTAGTCGGTATGTACATCGAAATACGCGAACGTGAATTGAGCCCTTTAAGTAAATTAATTATTTAGTTCATAATGTTTAACGAAAGTTTTAATAATTTCCTTTTGTTAAGGAATATATTTTGGTGATGATGAATTGATGTGGAATTCGTTTAAGGCAAATTAATTACCTGCATAATAACTCATTCGACGATTTTGTATCAACTCTATAAGATTCCCTTTGACTGTTTTTTTCTATCGAGTCTTTACTCGAATAACTTTTTATTCGAAATATACCTACCTTGTTATTAAAATTTTAAGACAAAGAAATCATCTTATAAGGAATATCAGAATATTGTTGACAGCACATACATTTTGTATATCTTTGAGCTCTTAAATGTGTACCATGCAGCATATATCAGGCAAATTTGAGTCAGATTTTAATGCACTGTAAAATAAATACAATGATCTTTGATCAACATAAGCCAGTTGAAACTGAGACCTAAAGACATCATTACACCTTAGATGATTCTAGCTACCTAGTAAACCTAGCTTTCTTTCGCAGTTCCAAAAGAAGTGCAGCTGATCAAGAGGGAGTACTTCAACAGATGGTACGGCCTCAAGCCGTACTACGCGGCGCTGATCGTCTCTCGCACTCCCGCCACTATCTTTTTCTCCCTCATCTACTTGGCGATCGTCTACCCGCTGACGTCACAGCCAATGGAACTAACTAGGATCATCATGTTCATATCAGTCTGCATTCTAGTTGCCTTGATATCTGAGAGCATGGGAACTGTGATATCGTCTAGTTTGAGTGTTGTTGTAAGTCACAATTTTTGTTTAAATTAAAGAGTAGCTGGAGATGCTTTAGTAGGCGCTAATCCAAAAATGTTTTATAGTAGGAGGCGGACGAGGAAGCGGCTCCCCCAATACAATCGTATTACTATTGTTGATTTGGAATTAACCTCATGACTAGTGTCAATATCATAATGATATGTTAACGGTGCGCCATTAAGACACTCTTATTAGATCACTATGACACCATTAACAAGCGTAGCGTATGTTACAACAAGCGTAGCGACGGAATTAGTCTCGTTGCAAGGAACAAGGCAATTCTGTTCTTCCACGAACGACCCCGACTGTATGGGTGCCTTTAAAAAATCTATGTCAGTATCGTTTCTTTTACATTCCAGAATTCAGTGTTCATGGGCCCAGTGCTTAGCGTGCCGTTGATGCTGCTAGCCGTGTACGGCATCGGGTACGGCGATCACCCGCTGCCAATCCTGTGGAAGTTGGCTCGAGCTTGTTCCTTCATGCGGTACGGACTCGAGGGCCTGATTGTCGCCATCTACGGACCCCCGAGGGACGATCTCATTTGCCCCGACCATGTCGTCTATTGCGAATACAAGAATCCGAAGTGAGTTCGTATCTTAGCTCATTCGTATCAATAAATTATCTTTTTATATATTAGATATACTAATTCAAGATAGAAAGATACAGGTTTTTCTAAGAAAATTCCGCACAAAAACTAAGTTAATAAATGTAAGTTATTTGGGCGTCACATCTTGCAACAGAAATGTGCGTATTGGTGACAACGTGGTGAGCATTTTATGATTAGACTACGTTTGGTAGCCAGGATTTTTGAGAAAAAGCTCAAGGGCTTTCTCCCACAGCGTTGGTCGACTGAAATTTCATTTTTTTTATCGAACAAGGTGGCTAACGAACAAGCATTTTACCTGATATTACGTGACCACTGCCCATAGGCATCTGTAGTAAGCTGATGAGTGGCAGATGCGCGACCTACCTTTAATAAGTAGAGGAGGGGATTAACAAAAAAAAGGTTATTAAAAGTAATATCCTTTTTTAGATAGGATAGAAGGATAGTAAGGAGTAGATGATGGATAGGAAAAGGTTACTATCCATCCTTTTCTCCTTACTATTCTTTCTTTAATAGAAAAGAATAGGAAGGGGAAAAAAAAACAAGCGGATCACCTAGTGTTAAGTGAACGCTACCCATAGACATCCGCAACAAACAAATGTGTTGCAGACGCGTTGCCTACCTATAATGGACAGAGGAGGGCATAGACGGGAATAAGGATCCTTTTCCCCGTTAACCCCCTCCCCGTCAAATCCTGTTCCCGTTCCCATCTTTTCCCTATGAGGAAAGGGTGGGAAGGGGAAGAGGACTGAAATTAGGCCTCCGGCACCTCACTCATCAGACGAAACGCAGAATACTTCTGCCTCACGCCTGTTTTCTGTGAGTGAATATTATTGGGAGATGACCAAGCTCTAAGGTCGCTTGGCTTTACCGTCCAGAGAAGAACCATTCGGAAGACCTTTGTAGAGAAATTAATTAAACCTTTGTATATAATATGTATAATTCCTTGGCAGCTATTTTGTCAAACTGATGGGCATGGCCGGTGTCTCTTTCTGGATGGACATTGGCATGCTGCTAGTGATGCTGCTTGCGATGCACGCGGTGGGATATTATCTCCTAAGACAACGACTGTCACCAAACTACGCTTTCCGAGCCATCAAGGTGATTGGGCGATTTGTAAAAACCAAAATTAGCGTATCTCATTAAAACGACGTTTTTGTCTTAAATTATTTTTTTATTTATTTTACAAATATTATATCTACTTAATTTATGTGGAAGTATTAATAGATATTATTGATGTTGTTACTAAATTTTGTAGAATATTTGCACATTTTGGCTATATTGGTGTTGCCAGGTATAAAATATTAAAGCATTTAATATTATATATAAAATTTATTGGATTTCTATAATAAAATTGTTTCATAACTATATATAGAGTCTTTAAAATATTTATACATATGTGTATGTCACCGACGGATTGTCAGAGCAGACACTTTATAATCGGGCTAGGCAAATTCTATACGGTCGGCATATTCTCAGTTGAGCGAATCATTGACAATATGACGTTACATTTCCAGTCACTTTTTAATGGGGCAAAGTCATTGGGCGAAGAAAAGAAAAGAATTAGGCAAATTGTGAATATGATAAAATATGTTGTTTGACAAAACGAAACATCCGCGCTGATTGGTCGAAACTCGTGTCCTACGCCACTTATTTTCTTTTGCTGGCAAGCTGTTGCTAAACGTAAATCTTCTTGTGATGTTTTTTTTGCAATTTTTTTCATACCATTAGTTACTAAAATTATAAATTACATTTATATACTGAATTAAATTTAAACCTGTTAGTTATTAATGCTATGAAAATAATTGATAATAAAATCACATTTAGTTGGTTACCGTTGATGACATATATATTGCGTAGATAAATTGAAATATTCCTTATGATTTTTTGTGTTTTTGTAACATAATTTTTAAGAATATGTATTGGGTTATTTGAAACAAAAAATATATTTAGATAGTTATAATATGCTTTAAAATAATAAAAAGTGAGCTTGTTTTAGATTTTGTTTCATTCAAGTCTGCATCGAAATTACAAGTGAATATTTTGTAACTAACATACAAAGAAAGAATATGTATTGACATTAGGTAAATTACTATGAAGTTTATCTCTTCTTTGAAACTTCTAATCTTAGACTCAAAAATGTGATATTGTAACGATTGGTAAAATTTAAAAAATTAGTGAATAGTTACATTATTTACATGACTGAAATGCGTCGTTACTTTAATTACTTAATGTTAACTTTTGTAGTAATCGTATTAAAATATTGACGAAGATATTCGATCCAGTTTCGTTTCATGAAGAGATTCGATTGAGATAGTCTGTGAGTGATGTAGTAGAATTGATTGGCAGGACAGCTGTGTATTTAGTTTTTCACCTTTATGTTTACTCTCAAACGTGTATTAATTGATCAGGAAATAATATAAATGTAAGTTTTGTAACCTATGCCTTATATTTTAACTAACAAACAGTTGACAAGAACAAGGCAGACATAACTGTGTATTTTTTGTTTAAATACTACAATGTATCTTTCACCTCATACTTTTGTTATCGAACAAATGATATTGAAGACAATTTTAATTGTATATATATTTTGTATAATTACTATTATGTATATTCCGCCTTGACTTTTCAGTTAAGTGTAAAGTAATATTGGTTCTTTAAAATTATCACCAGAAATAATGTAAGGATGAAAATGTCTGTGATGCTGAATATATTTATAAACAATCCAATGTATTTTTAAAGTTGTATTTAAGTTCAAGTAATAAGTTGTAAATTTAAGTTATTCAGCTTAAATAGGGTTTGGGAATTATGACGAATTTTATAACTAGTTAAGGAGGAGAGTATTTTATTAAATAAAAAGTACATTTCACAATTCATTCGTTTCCATTTATTAAAATAAAATCACTATTTGTTAATGTTAACTTAGGAACAATGCTGAACCAAATAATTTCCGACTACTAACAGTAAGGTCGTGTTAACCTTATGTCAAAGTCCTTACTAAGCTGGCTTATAACAATTGAAAGATAATTTAAATTTGGAATGACATGAGTACTCTTTTAAGAATAAAATAACCAATATTCGAATAAGGTGAGTGATTCATTTTTTCTGCTTAAAATGCAAAGTATGGTTTTGTTAGGTTAGATTGTATAACCGTGAGTTCGCACTGCCGAAAACAACATAAAAAATGTTGTTATTTCTATCTTTCTCTTTGAAAAAACTGACATGACAACATGTATTATGAGAATTTTGAGTGTGAACAGACGGTTATATAACATAACCTAACAAAACCATATTTTGCATGCATACATATGCTCCATAAGTTTAACATATTAATTGTAACTTTCAAAGGAATCTGACTAGGAAAGTCACGCTTATCACTAAAATGTTTTAGTATTGCCAAATTTTGATGAAGCGAATGAAGCAAAGTGATACAGTTCTAGATCTATTTTTGCCTTCTAGGTGCTTTTTAATATATTTTTATCTAGTCATTTAAAAAAACACGTAAGTAGAATTGAATTTGAAAATTTCATGTGTTTAGTAGTTCCATACTCTTTTAATATACTTCCTTGGCAAAGTAATCGATCGATATTCTAAAAAACAGCTTATATAATAGGTTAGGTACATACTACAATTACATTATATACAAATTAAAAATAGTAAAATTTAATATATAACTATGGAATGTTAACGCCCTATACATATTACATAATACTATCATTATATACTAGCAGACAGACAGAAATTAACGAGAAATAAACACCAAGGGTCTAGACCAGTATTTCAATAGTAGTTAGGGAACTATGATTATTAGCTGCTCTTTATGAAATAAAGATTGTAGATAAAATAATATTCTGCAATAATCTTATATTTAAAAAAATTAAATGGTAAAACAATTATTAAAATCTAAATATTCATCCAGATTTATAAAAATTAACGATAATAAAAATTTGTACGAAAAACGACGAAATATTTTAAAAATAAATACTTAAATATTTTTCCAACATAACATTTGTAAATATATATCTAAAAGTAGTAGAATAATTAACTAATTCGTGTGTATACAATGGATTTAAAATAAAATGAAAGTTAATATTAAAAAGTCAAATATTTTTGAATAAATACACGAAGCAAAAAGAGATACAGCTATTTTAAGATACCTGAAGACATAAACTTGTTTCATTGGCAGGAAAATATCAAAATTATAATATAATTAAGTATAATTGCAAAAATCCAATATTGAGATTCATCAACACCTGGATCGCAAGATATAATAAGTTTATTTATTAATAAAGATTAATTAATATCAATATTATAAAAAACGCATTATTAAGCATTGAATTTAAGCTCTCCATACTCAAATCCTTTTTATATGATGAAAAATAATTACATTCATGACAGTTTGTACAGTCACATACATCAGTTACGTTGTATTTTATTACTCTGTACAGTCAGGCACCCGAATAAGCATAAAAAAGGGAATCAAAATTAAGTTCAAAAATATCAATAACTATGAGACGGTTGCTTACGCTATACACGAAGAAGAAGATAATAAAATTCTTTTTGTACTCTCAATCGATGTTGAATCTGTCAGTGATAAAATTTCAAAACATCACCGTAATGCAAAAAATATATTTAAAATTTAAATATTTAAAAATTCATCACCAAAAGTCTACAAGCATTGATATATTATATCTATTTTGCATACATATTAATTAGAATATATAACCGTGTGTTAATTTTGACTACGTAACTTGCTTACACACAGCTGTCACTCAAAATAATTTTATAGATAAGTGTATGCACTTCTAGAAGATTCTAATTCTTATTATAAATAATTTTGTTCCTCAATAACTAATGATATAATAATTTATTATTCGGTCAAACTCTCCTTACAATAATGTCTTTTATTTCTACAGACCTAAATTTATCTCCATTCCACTATCCCGGCACTTACCTAAATATATTTACACACTATGGTAACTATATTATTTTAAGTTTTTCTATCGTGATATTTATTTAATTATATATTAGGTAATGTGTCAAATGTTCGACTTATATGTACACAAAAATATTGATACAATTAAATGTAACTATTCTATTTCATTTAGTATTTTGATAATGAGTGATTACGCGTGTGTCTTCCATTAAATGTTTGAGCAAGAATTTTATATATATTTACTTGTTCAAATTAAAAAAAAAATCGGCAATATTAAATACAAATACAGCATTGTTAAAAATCTGATACCGGAAAAGTCTACAGAATGTAATTTGGAATTAGTTACATTTTTGTATTGAACTTTACATTCTCGACAATCAAATTATTTGACACATACCTATATATGTTGCAAGCAATTAATGTCGTGCAATCAAAAACATATTGTTTATACCATGTAAACAAGGTTTAAAACGAAACTTGCTTATGCTATGTGACAATTTGTCAATGACAAGGCGAACGTGGGTACTTTGACAGGTAACTTCGGCAGTGTGAGCCCACGGCTTAGGTATACATGCATCAGAGTCGTTATCTGTTATTGACAATAAGGCAGGCGGCCGGCCGTAAAAACTGTAGCCAAAACCTATACAGGACTACACTCATACTGTGCCGATCCCACAAGAGTGGGAAAAGGGTAGGTAGATGATGAATAAGCTCGAGTATATAAATATCTTTTTATGTTAATTCTAAATTAAATTTCTATTTTTATAAACTTCGCAAGTTATTAATGAATTAAGTAAATAAATCTGTAAATGAAAACAGATACGACCATAAATCTCAATGTTATCTGAGTTCTATTATTGCTTATATCCATTTGCATTAATTTTGTTAAATTTAAGTGTTATTTTGTAGCACTAATAACGTGTGATTTACATAGTTCTAATTTTGTTGCTAATCGCAGTTATATGGCAAAATATGTTTTTTTAAATAAATGATTAATTTGAAACGATTTTAAATTTTAAGGCTTTCACTAAATGTCAATATTTTTCATGTTCTTTAAGTACAAATGTTAGTTATCACTTGTCAACATTGAAAATAACTTATTAAAGAAACGAAAAAAAAATACCCTGTTACAACGCAAATACTCGAATCAGAGTCATTTAAAAGCGTCAGCAAATCAAAAAGGCAGCATAAACAAAATTGAATTAGAACGAAAACTGCTGGCTGATTTTGTCTTCATCACACTGTTCTAAGTAGACCGCAGGTCTGCTTGCATCCAGGCATGCGTCGAGTTTCGCGTGTCGGATGAGTCCTCCCTGCCGCCTCCACATTTGAGCGTCGTCCGTCGGGTCGCAGGCAGCTAGCACTGCCGTCACTCGATCCTCAGCTGAGAGTGATATGCAGAGACTGTGGTGACGTATCAAGCCGTTGTCGAAGCGCCACTCCTGATTGCCGCCCGTGAAGTGGCACGGATACATGCCTGGGGAATTATGATTTTCTTCATTAATTGATTTTAGTGTGAGTATACCTTCGGATGTAGTCTTCATGTCCAGCTTAAGACATTCAAAAGCTGAAGACAAATTCTCAGAACGAAAATGTGCAGTAAAAAAACTTTAAAACAAAAATAAAACCGACTTCAAAAAAACTATATTCAAAAACAAGAAAAGCACTCAAAAGCATATAATAATATAATCATATTTATTTTTGGAGTCGGTGCCAGCTGTGTTTGGTAGCGATCGGATCAAAATATTTAGTGGTACCCAGGCGAAGCCGGGGCGGGTCACTAGTATAGTATGAACTTTATACTATATATATAAATAAAAAAAAATAGTATAAAGTTCAATTGTAAAATGTTTTCTTAAGGCATCATCGTGTATTGGTATTTCTTTAGCTGACGCTGAAATCACTTTTGAAATCACTTGCGCGAAGTTTTACTTACTTTGTAGTTTAAACTTTTGATATCTTCTAAACTATGGGTCAGAATGACATAGTTCAAAGAACAATTATAATCTACATTAAACTCTCTTGATAACTAAGACATTTAAATGGATAAGGTTTCATACCGAACATGAATAATCGCGTAGTAAGTATCGAGTGCGTTTTAATTAAGGT
>JWHW01055171.1:14529-28718 GCA_000931545.1 Papilio glaucus
CGTGGGGTCGCTCAGGCGAGCGCTGCGCTCCGCTTGTGACAGGTATTCCCACTGTGGGTTGTATACGAGTTATATTGATGTGGTTGTTAAATAATAATAAATCTTAATTTAACTACTTATTAATAATTAAATTGTTAAAATACGCAAAGTAGGTAGGCCTCCTATAAGATGGATCAATGACTTGGTCAAAGTTGCGGAAGTCCACTGGATGCGGGGAGTAGGGGACTGCTCTTTGTGGCGAGCTGGGGGAGGCCTACTTCTAGTAGTGGACGTATATCGGCTGAAAGGAGGTGGAGGAGTTGTTAAATGCGATATCAGATGGTGCATGCTCGTCTCCTAATTGTGGCGTGAGTAGTGGCTGGCACAGTACGTTCGTAGTCCATATTGTAAATGTATAGGTTTTGGTTACAGTTTTTACGGCTGGCAGCCTGTCTGAAGCTAAAATAATATAATAATAATTGTAAATACTTTTATGTAATCCAATGAAATGACAAAAAATGATTGTTTGCTGCCCCCAATCGACGTTTTAATCCACCATACTCATATTCCTACAATCGTATCCATCAAACTAAATTGCAAACTTCAATATGCAAAAAATATGGGATTTAACTATAATGTTATTTTACTTTATCTTCTATGAAGATTTTTAAATTATAAATAATGGGAAAAATGAGACCTTAGCGACTAGAGATAATTCATAGTAAGAAAGATGTTATGAATTAGTTTTGGTGCAATATTTGGTGTAAAGTTTATTTTAGTTTAGAAATTACGAGTAAGTTTGAATTGTAAAGAAGTGTCCTCACTGTGTCTCCTTTCTTATTCACTATCATTGTTCTTATTTTAATGGCTTTGTTAGTTACCATATACGACCTCATTTCCATTGGAGGACGAAGACAATGTGCTATAAAAAGGTGTTATCGCATTGTATCTAATAAAATTTCACGTTTTTATTTCATTTGAAGACGATACAGTAAAAAACAATTTTAATTTGGATGTCAGCCAATAGGTAGAATGAACACAATCGGTTCATTAGTTCCTAAAATTACTTTCAATTCAATTTGATATCAAGTGAGGGTAGTAGGTTATTGACAGTCTTTAAAAACGTCTCTATATCGAATGCCGTATTTCATGTTCTAAAATTATTTGCGAAAAAGATCTTAAAGCTTGCCCACTTAGGACTTGAGTAATACCACCTGGGCGCTGCGTCGGCGTTGCGTTGTCGCAGTTGACGTGACGCACGTGTGGCATCGCCTTAGCTCGTTGGCAGTAGTTTTTTTAATGCGAAGCGTCAAACAAGCAAGAAGCTCACCAGATGGGTGACCAATGTGAAGGGTAACTTATGCATTACCAGCATTGTTTAGTAAGAGTATTGAACTAATTTATTTTGAGGCAAAACATGGAGCAGAAAAAGGCAAAGAAACAATCATCGCTGACTATACAATAAAATAATAATTGTCGAATATTTGTTAATAATAAACAAACACACAAAAGTTAGCTATTAACATAAAATTATCAAACTAAATGCCAACGTGTTTTCCGATCGCATAAATTATTACCGTTGCTAAGGAGATCAGTAATTAGTGTAATAAAACCTCTTTAGTAGCGATCCGAAAATGGCATCGCCAGTTGTAGAAAGGGTAGCAGCTCACCTTGAAGACCAGGTTCCAGTCGAACCCGCCTCGAAGGTCGGCAGACGCGCCGATGTATTGGAACGTGTCCATACTGATAACGTCTATCACTGGACACACCACGCGAGTTGGATCCTGAAATATGACACGTAGTTAATAAAATGTTGCTAATTTTTAAAAGGTTAGGGTATCAAATAAAAAAACATAGTCATTGATCCTGGTTATTTTATTTTAGAAGGACGTAAACGAAGTTCACGTGATACTAAGTGATATGCTTGTATGAAACAATGAACAGCCTAACCTAGCAGTTGTTTTCTATCAAGGGGGTAATGTTTTTAGCGGTTAGGAATGTATGTTTGTAAGTATATACATTTGTCCGTTCCATTGTCACCTGTAGCTTAAACGGCTTGACCGATTTAAAAGAGTGAGGTGTCATTCGTTTTATATTCTCCTTCGGAATGTCAGTCGGATGTACTGGTTATCTCTTAAATTGAATATTTCTTCTTTTATAGTAGAAGTAAGCAAACTTTCAAGTCCTTCACCTGATCTGCATCAATCAAATAGTTGTTGAGTTGATAAGGAAAGGAGAAAGGGAAAAGGAGATGGAAAGGAGAAGAGGGCGGAGCTAAAAAGTAGAGCAAACTTGTCCAGTAATGTAGTACGGTAGCTATTTATTTCTTTTCATTACGTATCTAGAATATTACTTGAAAGATTTATTTTTAAACAACTAAATGACTAACTTAAAACAACGAAGTAAAATATATTCCGATTAATTAAAAACGTCGTCGAATATTCGATTTATCTCGAATGTAACAATTTATTTCGTTAAGTGAATTGTTAAAGGTCAGTGTCTCCTAATATTATTAACTTATAATTTAAAGGCTTTGAGGAAAAAGTAAAAAAAATATGGACAAAATAATCAATATTAAAATGGTAATATGGTGCTGGTGCAAAGTTCGCAAAGACTGTAGTCCAGGTAAATAGTAAGGACAGGTAGGATCTTAATTACAACTCGGTAGTTCCGGGATATAAATGCCTTAAGGAGGCAAAAGGGCAGGAGGAGGTCACTTCTGGGGTCTTTGGGTCACATTGCTGCTTCCTAGTGGTTATGTGATGGGAATGGAAAGATTGGTATTATGCAATCCTGGTAACAACTTGAATATTATCGTATGTTTGTGATAAAATTTGCTCGTGATAAGGTTTGATTTCGAAGCGATTTCAGTTAATAATGAATCACTGTCATTATTTGAATTTAATTTAAGGCGATGTAGGTTGCGTAACCTTAAACAACATCCGTTAAAAATCGTTCGCCTCATTACATTGCACACTGAATTATAATTGTTTGATTAGCATTGTTGCGGTCAGTCAGTTGATGCGCCAAAATAATTGTAATTCTCAACTACTAGTCACTAGCTCGAATTATAATTTAAGTAAGATTAACTTAGAAATTTGTATGCCCTATTACACATGTCGATAACTTCGGACAGTGGTCCCCAAATGTCCAACCCATCTAACCAAAAAAAAACAATCTTGCAACCACCTTGGTTGTCTTAGAAAAATGGATAAACGTACAAATTGGAATGTCCTAACGGCAACAGTTCTGCTGTCAGTCTGTCACCGGCATAGTTTGGGAATTTCTGACTTGGTTTAACTTGGGTATGTTGGGATCCGTTGTAAAGAACCATCTCCTAGCACAAGCGTAGGGTTTGTTGATGTGGTTAAAAATTGTGTTCGATGTTTTTAAACTCTTTGCTATATAAAGAACCTTACCGACAACACTGGTAATATTTTACTAGTAATTTAATAACGTTTACTTGTTTACCTTTCCTTCTTGCTGAGATTGAAAGACATTTTTTTTTATTTAACCTCGTAGTCCCTAGGTTTCAATAATTGTAAATTACATATAACATAGTATTTAAAGCCTTGCAGATAGCTATTTAAAGACTTTTAACTTTACGTAATTTGTCATTCGCTAGCATTTGGTTTTATATTTATCGTCAAGGCTACACATAAGATATCTTTTGGCGCGTAGATATTTTTTCGTCTATTTTTCTCAGTTTCCTCTGACATGATTGTCTGAATGAACTCTAATTTTAGAGAGGTTTTACTGCTTCATAAGTAGGCTTTTATGATAGCCACCTTCTGCTATGAACCGTACAGCAGGAAGTAAAATTACTAAGTGTCCGTGGCTAGTAGGATTTTGATTGAAATGTCGCCGATATTACCGCATTGTTCAAGTTATCATATTTTACAGATTCGTCGCAAGATGAGATTGTAGGAAGTTTTTGATCCATCATTAGTCAGTCTGTCTTGTTATTCTAAACATATCTTGTATGGAATTGTCATGTAAGACTTATATTTTATGTAACAAAATAATTATAATGGTATCAACTTTCGTCCCTTCACTTGGCTCGGATTTCGAACAATCTCAAAACAGTCAAAGTCAAATATGATCCACGTAACCTTCGACGTTCGAATACTTCTCGATCTCAAAGTTGTGGCATATTTAGATTCAAGTAGTAGTGGCTCAAGGTTGAATAGAATAGCCTGCACTATGTCAGAAACGACAAACCGAATACTTTTATATAAATACAATTATATCTAGTAATGTACATATGCTGATTAATTTCTTATCGATAATTTCTCATATTAATTAAGTGATTGTTAAGGTGCAATAACTTGCGGGAGAGCTCCAGCTCATAAACTGTTTATATAGGGCAAGGAGTTAAGCCATTGGTCCCAAGACCCATTATCAAACAAAACTCAATAACTGTTAAATTAATGAATACCTTTGTTTAAAATTCTTATTCTTTATGATGTTATCGGCGGTAACTTACTATCATGTGAAAAACGTTATAAAATATGCAGAAATCACATGACTTTCAGCCAAGTGTAGTTGTTTATTTTGATTTATTGTACCGTTTTCCGTATTTTACAGGTCATGGTTAACAAGTTAAATATTGTATCATATTTAAAATTAAACTAGCCAGATAGTTGAGTAGGTACATAAATAAACGTTGGCAAGATTTAGATTCATTGGTAACCTAAAATACATCTTTTTATATATTTATTTTGAAAATGTATCTGTATGCAATGATATATATACGTTGCGTACGTATGAATTTTAGACAGCACGAAGCTATAGACAAAAATATTTATAGAACAAATGACAAACGAACACCGGACACCCAGCAACCGTAACCGGCATTGTATCGACGTAACGCAGTAAAACGACCGTGACCAAGGTCAAATAACACAGCAAGGTTATTTTCCACCTAGACAGTACTTATGACCATTTTAGTCTCACATCTAAACAAAACAGTTTATCTTTTGTATACTGTAGTTGCTCACAGTAACATTATTGCTTTCGCATGGCAGTTTCAAATAACGCCCTAAAAGAATACTAGAGTGAAGGAGCTTTCAAAGCTTCGATTTTTTACACAGTAAGCTATTTTTTACACAGTAAGCTATTTTAGACCGTAAGCTAAATTTTACACAGTAAGATATTTTTTCCACAGTAATCTATTTTTTACACAGTGAGCTATATTTTACACAGTAAGCTATTTTTTACACAGTAAGTTATTTTTCTCCTATCGTATTTACGTATATATCCACTACTCTTATCTTTTCCAAAGCTAATGATACATTGGCAACTGCTTTGATATTGTCCATCATTATCTCCCTGCCATTTTCCCACGCATGTGGGGTCGGCATAGTATGACCATAGTCCATAGACCATAGATATAGGTTTTGGATACTGATTTTTTCCATTCCGTCCGCCATTTTGATTTTGCATACCTTGTACAATAGTATTCCAACTGAATCACTACAAACAAATTTAAGTATTAATCAATTTTTTAAATTATAATAAGAGAAGTAAAGGAAGAATTATCTTCGGACTCTACAAGAAATATGTAGGTAGAGTTTTCTTTTGAATCTATAGCAGTCGCGTGAAGGAAATTATGGTTGTTAAGACACAGCCGTATCTTGTTTCATCGATACCCTTTGCCCTTGAATTGGTTACTATGTTCATATAATTTGACACTATAAGTATAGAAAATAACAACGTGAGAAAGAAGATAAAACAAACAGATTACTGTTAGGTAACGATTACCTAACTGAAGAGAATCGCACCAAGTGACCGATATAAATTATTATTATATAGGTGTACTTGACTGCAATAAAGTTAATGCCGGTTGTGTAAAGCACGGCCGCGGGGCGGAGAGCATCGATGATCCGATTTGCGCAACTCGCTATATCTTCCGTTCACTTTGAACAAACACGTAACGATTTAAGTCACAAGCGACAGCGGAGAGACGTGTTTCAGAAGTTTTCTTATATTCAACTTTCTATGTTTAGTTTTTTACTATTTTATTATATTAATTAAATTCATTCAATAAAGATATGATCGAATGTTGTATTAGCTTTATATTATTATTAGGTTTAATAATAAATCAAAACACGGTAGACACAGTTAATCAACTTAAGTTCAGATTAGTATGTTGAAGTAAGATTTCTAGAAGCATTGTATCTTGCGTGACATTTGAATGAAGAATGCAACGAACGACGGACTGGATCTGCATCGGTTGTAACAACCAAATTGTATTATTTAACAAGCAAAAACCCACTTCACCGCGACTTATTTAACTATCTTATCTCTATAATTAATTTAAAGTTTTGTCCTGATTGACACATCATCATCTTCATGTCCTATCTATCTGGGGTTGACACAGTATATTTTCCTCATCCATATCCCTCTATCATCCGTCATATTCATTCTCACACTTACACAATCATCTTTCACACAATCCATCCATACTTCTTTGGTTTTCCTCTACGCTTGTAACCATCTACGTTCATTCTCATTATTTTCTTCTTATATGTCCTTCATCCCTCCGCATAACATTCCACAGTGGTAGAGCCCGCAACAACAACATCTGTTGCACGAATGGGCCAGCTCGACCGGTGAAATACCACGACCTCACAGAGAACAGGCGTAAAGTAGAAGTACTCTGCGTTTCGTCTGATGAGTGAGGTGCCGGAGGCCTAATTTCAGTCTTCTTGCTCTTCCCACCCATATATTCATTCTTAATTTTATTGCTTGCATATCGCTATTTTAATTTATATCGAGACATATATATTCAAAATTTTGTAACTGGTGTATTAGGATCAGTAGTTACATTTGAGATTATGTTAGCTCGATCAAAAGCAAGTGATTTCTATTTGTGCTTACCCTTAATTACGCAATCTTACGTTGTAAAATACCCTATTTAGGTTGTAAAGTTAAACGGATTTATTTATCTAAACTTGTTGAATAGCGTTACGCTTATGCCTTGCACGGCTCTATCGAATGCATCTTAGTATCTGTTGCCACTATGTGAGGCAAGTAACTTTCAAACTAAATCGCTTTTGCAATTTACCTCGATCCGAGGTCCGCAGGCGCATCGCGTTGCGTGGCCGACTGTACGTAGATATCGTGACTAACTGGTAACTGACCAATTCTATAATGATTTTTATTGACATAATACACTATAAATATGTGAGGTGGTACGGATCAAATTTGTCATGAAGTTTGAAATACATTTTTTTTTGTAAGTGGTGTGAAAACGATTTAATAGAGTTCAAATTATTGAAGTCAAAACGTTTATTCTATTTTTATCCATTCCAGGTATTTCTAAATACTAACCTACCTTCAAAACAGTGAATCTCCGAAAGTACCGCAGTCCGGCTTAAAACATAGCTAAAACTACTCTGACAGTTACTAGAAGAATCACCTTAAGTTTATTGACGTAGTACAGTGACGTGAACACAATATTGCTATACGTAAGGGTTCCAAAAGGTTAACACCCTATGGATTTCGTACATATTAAAAACAGTGTTGTAAAATACCTTTTTTGGTATCGGGGGAACGGATCGTAAAATTCCTAAATCGTCATATTCATTTGTAAAATGCTAAACGCAAAATATTTTAGTTTTATTCTATAAGACTACTTGAAGTCCGTTTGAAAGTCAACGGCCGTCGGATACAATCGATGTCCTTCTGGATCACTTTGCTATGAACACAAACATACATTTTAAAGTGAAATCGATATTGTAATACTTATGCAACTATGCACATTTAGACTCACTTTTCAACCGCAACGAAAGAAAGAGGTCGTAACCTTTTTAAAACAGTTAGTGAACAATAGCTAAAATTCAAGCTGCAATGTTATATCACTAAGTTGTGTAATGTTTATAAAAAAAATATTGTGCAAATTATAACGTTTATGTGTATGATTCAAAATCATACTGTTTTGTGCAAATTCAAATTAATTGGCAACACTAAAGCGACAGTAGCGACCCCACTTAGATCACAGACAACTCGGCGTATAATAGGAATGAATACGAAGTTTCGAAGTTACACTGTTTGGGATTGATATGCTAATATAAGTCAAGACAAGCTTCAAATTGTCAAAGAAAGCAATAAAATATTTTTATTGCAATAAAATCTTCCCTTCAGACCAGTTTTTATACATTATTAGCACCGAAATTATATTTTATAAGAATAAAAGCAAATTATTTCATTAATCTATCTCTAATCTAAAATAAATAAAAACGAACTTCAACGTCGTTAGTAAATGTCACCGCAGATTATAAATATAAATGAAGGCTGTAATAATATCATTATAGCAATGGAGAATTACATATGTATGCGTTGAATTTTGACCTTTATCATTTCGTGTTTAGCTTGGATTTCGTCATATATCAAACGCTGAGACAAGACGTGATTTAGTTCGAATTTATGGGCCTATTTGCGTAAATTGCAATTGCATTCCGATTTAATAGTGATATTCCATTTAAATTTATGATCACCTGGTTATATTACAACCCAAAATCCTGACTTATGTTATAAATGCGAGTTTAATATTGTATGTTTGTTACTCAATAACTAACTACTCAAGAGATATTCATGATATTTTGCACACACATTATCAGGAGTACAGAAAAGGACATAATATCCCTTTTATCCCGTAATCCAATCCTTAATCCCAAATATTAATCCCGTAAATTCCCTTAGGGGAGAGTTTTATGAATATATTTTGATAATTTAACGAGGCAAATGATAAACGAATACACGCGAAAGTTAAAAACAAAATATTACTTCAGCAGTTAGTAATGATCCATCCATTCAACGGCCTTTAGAAGTGTACTAATAGACAAAGGACTCGGATAAGGCTTACCTAATGCTCTAGGTTTTGTAAATATTCAGAATATTCAGAATAAAAAAATCCGAATTTACAAATTAAATGTCTCGTCTTAAACGTTGTTAAAATGTACCTTTGCCCTATGCAATCGGAACCTGTCTTAGTAATGGGCAAACCTATTCATTGGTGTCATTATCTTCAAGGGTTTGGTCTTTTGTGGCTACTATTCGCTTATAACGTTATTGGATTTAAAAGTGACAATATTATGGTACTGAAATTAATTAATACAGGTAGATACTCAAACAACTGCAAATCAATTTAGATACTATTTTCAGTTTTTGGTGGAGCTGAATGAGTTATAAATAAAGTTTATTAGCTGTGCTAGCTTAGTTTGGATTCCACGCGAACTTATATACAAATAACGAACCATTAATACAGATTGCGTAATCGATCTTAACCTATTTCATGTATGCGTTCACTGTCGACGCGTAATATAAAATAATGGTAAAACACACATAAATATAACCTAAATATTGGTAGAAAAAATCCTAATTTAATATTATAACTGCGAATGTAAGACTGTTACGTTTTAACGTCTAAACGACTCGTCCAATTATCATAAAATTTTGCAGACACGTTGTCATGCCCACAGAAAAAAGACATATGGTGCCTTTTATCAAAAAAAAAACATTTGACATTTACCTCCAAGTAATTTTACGCGAAAATCATCTGGAGGAAAATTAGGAACAATTTTGCGTGAAGCCGCGAGCTAGTGGTTTTATAAAAAGAACGGTGAACGAGTAAGAGCGTCACGTCGATCAGTCCTTGACATTAGCGCGCTGGTCACGTCCCGTCACCGTCTGGCACGCTCGCTCACATCGCTTAGGGTCAGAACACACTAGCGAAATTATCGGAGAGCTTTTACGTTGACGATGGGTTAAAAACGTACTAAATATTTTAACGGTTTATTAATTACGTGTAATAAATAAATAAAATATTAAAATGTATAAAATTTAACGTCTAGTGCTAGTTTTTATGCGAAACATATTCTGGCTTCTTGGCAGTAAAATCGACCAGCATATCGTGACGGGAACCGGCGTGACGCTCTGATGGCGTTACGCCACTTCTCCTTTATAGACTCCAATGGTTGTGTGTGTGTACTCTCGTACTAATTTTTATTTATAAATGAGTATATTCTGTAAGTAATATAATTATAAATAATAATAAGTGAAACATATTGAATTGTATTACGAAATTTTATTCTGTTTTATTATTTTATCCCCTAATTTTTATTTTGATATTTCACATCTGCTGGACGCCAACCTTTTTTAATAGAACCCCCGCAAATTGCTAATGCGCCTGGCCGCCATTTCAGTGACGTATTTTCGTAACAATGAATAGTCAATACCGTTAGCAACACTTATTTGCTGCTTTTGTGGTTATTGGTTTAAAATGAGTAAGACAACATTTGACAGTCGGGCTCGTGTAATTATTATTGAAATATCAAAAGTCTGTCAACGTCACAGTTGATCATAGATATTGAATATTTGAGAATGAGAATAATTAATCTTAAGGAAAACATTCCCGATGACATGGTGATGTCGAAAACAGACTTTTATTTGAAGTAAACGTGAAAGTATTGGGATTTATTCTTAAAAGATATCTGTATAATTATTAAATAGTTAACCCTTTATCTTATTTATTTATTTACACATTATCAAGCATGTTACATTTATAAACTATGAACACATCACATCTGAATGTAAAATGTTGTCAAAGCCCAGCGAAAATACAATAATTTGATAACCATTTTTTTTAGGTTAAAGGTATCCTGTTCTGTACAATGTGTGTTCTAAATTTTATGATATTCGATACGTACGTATTTATAATATTAGTTAGAACGCAGCGTTGCCGCTAGTTTATACCGGCCTTTACAATATAAGCGCATCACTAGACATAATGCGGTGACATTTTAACACCACAATGTTGCAACTGTCGGATGCTCGCGGTTCAAAAGCGCAAGGCAAGTGAACGAATTGAGAATGACATGTGAAATGTCAAAATACAATTCCAATTAACATTTCTTTCTTATTTAGAAGCCCGTTTTCGATTATTACTTCAATATATCATGGAGCGATTAATAAGATTTTCAACAAAATGAATTGTAAATGCATCATCAGGATACAATAGCAGCAAAGGAAGTGAGCTCACACAACACGGCCCCAGACTAGTCAGCCAACTGTAAACGAAGGAACAATGAGGTACCGACTACCGAGTCGCAAGGAATACGAGCGTCGACCCAATTAAAATGAATTAATTAGTCTGCCCTAGACTTCGCTTCCTTTGCCTCGGCCGCTCTCAATTAAATGTCTTTCATTCCAATTAAAATCGTAATTTGCTAATTGATTAATGAAAGGTTCTCCTCTATCGTAGTTTTAAAATATTGACGTCTAAAGTATGAGGTATATGGAACATATAATTAGAGGGACGTTCTGCGTAAATCAGGCCGAATCTATAAAGAATATCTACGTTAAGAGATCCCTGGATAGAATGCATGATACATAAGTTCCGGCTTGTGACTAAGAGTGTTGTAAATTTATTTGAAATTCTGTCAAATAAATTCATTAAAATTCTGTCAAATAAATTCGTTTAAATTCTGTCAAAAAATTCTTAACTCTGAATCGAATTCACATAATGCTTAGGTAATTTTCCGGTTATCGATTTACATCCCCAGTAATGTGTTGAATGCTATCAGAGCGGATTATTTTATACATAGCGACCATAATTATATACATAGAATGAGATTGTTTCGAATATGTATAGTATAGCCAGTCAAATTTATCAAATAGAACAATATATAGAAGTGACACATTGAATCTCCTAGCCTCACATCAGCTTTGTCACATTACTTGATTCATAATCAGCGAACTAATTAAAGCGCATCGCAGTTACAAGTTTACAGACAAATAAATTGTTTGACAGATGCAGGAAAACTTCGGAGGCGTCGCTACTGTCGCTACATATTGTCGAATTTGACAGTTACGTAAACACGTGTCGTTCACTGAGTTTGTGTAGTTTCTATAGACACGTCAGGTAAATATTTTCGTCAGTTAATTCGCTACATAATAAATATAAATATATATGTATATGATAATTCGCTATATACTGTATTATATTTAAGTAGCAATATTTCTTGCGCGGTAACGCATTCAGCTATTGTTGCAAAAGTCAAAGCACCGAGCGTGCATGATTCAAGATAATAGTGGGCCATTTTATTCTACATCATCTTCATCTAAGATTTGTAGCTGCGATGCATGCAATATTAAATTAGATAACATTTGTCATCTTCTGTGACAGCCATGACACAAATAAAGAACGATTTGTGAGGAAATTTACTCTTTACTGAACTTTGGAAAGGGACACTTTTAAGAGATTTTAAAATTATTGAAACCCTAATTAATAAAAAAGAAGCGTATTTTGTAAGTATTTTCACTTAACCTGAAGTATATCATTAAAAATAACATATTATACATACACCTGAGTCTATATTTGACATAGAGCAATGCCAGTTATAAAATAATATAAAATGATTAGAAATGATAATATTGACGCAGTTGTGTTTGTCAGAGTGACACAAAGAGAATGAAACAACTAAGTTAATAAGAGGGTGAATTACGTCAATTCGGCATAAATGCTCAACCAATAAGCAAACATTTAACGTCGAATTTTCTGATTTACGAGGAAAACCAAGGCTAAATGGTGAAGTACACTTGGTTATCGATAAAATGTAGGGATGTGATCGATTCTCCTATAAAGTTTATAATTCAATATTTGAAACTTTATTTCATACCATTGACCTTAAATGTGCCGAAATGTGAATGAAAAGATAAAGGTACGTTCCGTTAAAAGTTTATTTACTTTAACAATCTGAGCCTCACGGTTTAATACAACCGCTACACCGTACTTATACAGAATACCGGTGTAAAGACTATTTTAAGATTGTTGGCCGAAAGGACTTATATGTCCTCTCCTCTTTTATGTTTTTTATTTATTGCTACAAATGTTCATGCGACCGTTTCTCAATCAACATCATGTGAACCATTTGCTAGTTTGCCGCCTTTTACCATAAACAAATCAAACAAAATTTGTTTATGATATTTCCTAAGTAATAATGCGATAAATTGGTAAATAATGAGATAACGCATTATGCATAACGATCGTATGATGCAAGCTATGAACAATGCAACTTGCATCGTCGGTCTTAGACGGGGCAGTGTTCACGGAAACCATTTCCCAATCGATTGCTACATTGTACACAGTGTAATGGTATTTTACACTGAGTTTTACTTTCACATAATAATTCTAGTATACCTTGTTAAACAAACTGCACATTACCATTAAAGTCGTAACTAAGTTGCCTAACTTTGTCAAATTTATAGACAGATAAGTGTAACGTTTTATAGTAGGCTATATTACCAAATAAGTTATTCAATTATTTAGTCAAATAGTTCCAAAAACATACGGAACCCGAGGTTGCCACAGCCACAATTAAACAGCCTAGAAACCAACTAATTTATAACTTGTCGAATTGAAAGGTGGAATAATTAATAGGCATATGTTTTGAACATTGAAGCAAACAAAGCTTTTAACAGACGTCAGTGCTAAAAAAACATCTTAGAATCATCCGCGTTAAACGATATTTGGTAGGGGAAAATTTCGAAAATATAGGTTCGCGTGAACAACATGCTCAAGATACGTCAGAATCACTCATCAGCAAAATGCTTATTAGAATTTTGAAACAGTTTCAACAAATTTCATTAATTTTTTTTGTATTCAATTTTGAATTTTATCGTTAAGATACAAGGGTTTATTTTTATTGATTATTTATTTATTTTTAAACTTTTGACGCGCCTTCCCACTTCTTTTGAAAGTTCACGTCTGCCGGCAGTCCTTATGACTGTCTGTGTTTTTTTAATTTGTCCATTTTTCTACCAGACTGAAGCCAGGGCGGATAGGATTTACTCAATTTGTGAAAGGTCTATAAGAATATGCAACAAATGTAACGTTTACATGCATTAAGCATAAATGGTATAATTTTTTTATGTCTCTTGACTCATAAATAATCAATGCGGTGTTCTACATTCAGGTCGAAGGTCAGCACTGATTACGAAGATATTTTTAACGACTGCATATCAAATGGAATGGATCCGCTGTAGTACAGTAACATTGTGTATATACATGAATATGATTTATAAGAAATTATGAAATGAGGGTAATATAATTTAGATTCTTAAATATGACGACGAATTATTTTTAGTATAAATTGGTCTTGTCTTAACCGACGTCCCTCTCATTCAATATCGCACTTTAATAATGA
>JWHW01055171.1:29849-42345 GCA_000931545.1 Papilio glaucus
TAAAATCCTTTAAATTAGTTTTATTCCTAACAATATCGGTTCATAATTTGACTTAGCCAGTTGATAAACGGTTGAGAATTGACACGTCAAATTGTGAAGGATTCGTTCAGTTTAAAATTTTCTACCAGTTTATAATATACCTAATCTGATTAAGAACTGGCGAAGTTCTCAAAGAGGATCGTGGCACATCTTTTTAGCCAATAATTATCTATTGCTGAAACTCAATGATCGTCACAAAATTCGACCCCTGTCGCCCTCATCCGGTGTAGAAACATTTAAGAAAATATTTACATTAGTCTTATGAGAAAGTGTCACGGACGAAATCCTCTCCACTTTTATGTTTTTTGACCGTTTCTCAATCAACATCATGTGAACCATTTGCTAGTTTGCCGCCTTTTACCATAAACAAATCAAACAAAATTTGTTTATGATATTTCCTAAGCAATAATGCGATACATTGATGGTTTATGAGTTATAAAGCATTATGCATAACGATCGTATGATGCAAGCTATGAACAATGCAACTTGCATCGTCGGTCTTAGACGGGGCAGTGTTCACGGATACCATTTCCCAATCGATTGCTACATTGTACACAGTGTAATGGTATTTTACACTGAGTTTTACTTTCACATAATAATTCTAATGTACCTTGTCAAACAAACTGCACACTACCATTAAAGTCGTAACTAAGTTGCTTAACTTTGTCAAAATTATCGACAGATAAGTGTAACGTTTTATAGTAGGCTGTATTACCAAATAAGTTATTCAATTATTTAGTCAAATAGTTCCAAAAACATACGGAACCTGAGGTTGCCACAGCCACAGTTAAACAGCCTAGAAACCAATGAATTTATAATCTTGTCGAATTGAAAGGTGGAATAATTAATAGGCATATGTTTTGAACATTGAAGCAAACAAAGCTTTTAACAGACGTCAGAGCTAAAAAAACATCTTAGAGTCATCCGCGTTAAGCGATATTTGGTAGGGGAAAATTTCGAAAACATAGGTTCGCGTGAACTCAAGGTACGTCAGAATCACTCATCAGCATTTTGCATTTTGCTTATTTGACTTTTGGAACTGTTTCGACGAATTTCATTTATTTTTTTGTATTCAATTTTGAATTTTATCGTTAAGATACAAGGGTTTATTTTTATTGATTATTTATTTATTTTTGACCCGCCTTCCCTCTTCTTTTGAATGTTTACGTCTGTCGGCAGTCCTTATGACTGTCTGTGTTTTTCAATTTGTCCATCTTTCTACCAGAGTGAAGCCAGGGCGGATAGAATTTACTCAATCTGTGAAAGGTCTAAAAGAATATGCAACGAATGTACTGTTTATATGCATAAAGCATAAATGGTATAATTTTTTTATGTTTCTTGACTCATAAATAATCAATGTGGTGTTCTACATTCAGGTCGAAGGTCAGCACTGATTACGAAGATATTTTTAACGACATATACTTTCATATCAAATGGAATGGATCCGCTGTAGTACAGTAACATTGTCGATAAACATGAATATGATTTATGAGAAATTATGAAATGAGGGTAATATAATTCAGATTCTTAAATATGACGACGAATTATTTTTAGTATAAATTGGTCTTGTCTTAACCGACGTCCCTCTCATTCAATATCGCACTTTAATAATGAAAAATATATCTTATGTTACTTGTTAATAATGTCGCTTTTTAATTTCAACATTTTTATATTTGTTTAATAGTTTCAGAGTTTAACTATGCCGAACCTAGACGACTTTCCTCTTTATAATTTTATGGTAAATAAAACGTATGGGCGACTTTAGTGTTCTTCTGATTTCGACTCTAGTTATCTATAAAATAGGGTATATTTAGCCCGGAGTATTATTTTAAAACTATTGCACGTACCTCCTTAATCCTTTGGAGGAGTGGTTCCAACCAGTTGACGTTGCATTCTACGTGGGAATCCAGGTATGTGAGCACGGGAGCCGTGGCGATTTCTGCTCCTCTCACCCTGGATCTCATCAGACCCTCACGCGCGGAGTTCCTGATCACACGCACCTTGCGGATAGCACGGAGCGCCGCGCCATCTTCAGCTGTTAATAAATAAAGTTTTTAAAGTTAGTAACGTATGTATACAGAGCTATTAACAGAGGATGGATTTCCATTTGACGTGGATGTGGCATATTTCTTACAATTCTCTCATCTACATCTACGCATAGGATGTTTAATAAAATTTGCCTCTCACTTTCCCATTATAAATTTACCATCGGTCTTCTTTCATCCCTTAGATATTTAGCTAGATAGCTTCGACCTCCCAGAAGTGTGAAGAGAATTGCATATTTATACATCTACGTTTGGTCTTGTCAGTGGATTGTCAAGATGAAGGATTATCTCCTCTTTCTTCTTCTTTTTCTACATTTAAATTTATATTCCTCTTTTCAGTTTATATCTTCTCATTTATACATTATAGCTTCAACTTTTTACGGAAATTCAAAGCAAAGATTTACCGTCGTTATGTAGGATGTAAGAATGAATTAATGTATTTCTTCACACAATGAATTATGTGAACAAATACTGGAGTCACGTAGCTTTGGGAGCTATAAAAGCGTATAATAGAGTAGCTGTGAACTCAAACATCGGCTCACTTTCATACCAACTCGCTTCCAATTCTCCAATTAGCTTTGTGAAGCGAAATGTACTCTTGCCATTGTTCGTCAAACAATGTTTGAAATTTAATAAGTGCTTGTATTGTTTTCTTTACCTTAATAATATATGTAATGAATATCACAGCATCTATAAAACGTTTATTGAGTACGAATTGAAATGAAGTAGACTAATTGTACTGTACATGCTGCGTTGGTATCTCACCAGTCTGGTACCCCCTGGTGGTATGGTAGTGACATAGACTGTTGTCTATGTCACTACCATACCACCAGGGTCAAAACACATTTTAAATTATCTTAAAAACTGTTGTTTGTTGTTACAAACAAACAACAGTTTTTAAGATAATTTAAAATGTGTTTTGAAGTATTAGTAGCAATGTTATGCAACTCAATGTTAACGTTAACATGTCAATGTTAAAAATTTAAATGTTATGTTACAAAGTAACTCACGGTTATCACTGAAGTCATCGACGAGAATGATCTCTTTTATAAGATGCTCAGGACTCCTATTCAGTACACTGAAACAAACATTTTTAAGTCATACAACTGGTTCAAGGATTGATTATTGCAAACTCCAATTCGACTCTGGCTGGATTTTAAAAGTTTGAATCTGCACTTGTATAAAGCTGGCTAGATCGAGAAGTAACACAATGTGAATATTAGCAAATATTTTGCAGTCCGTCGCCGCAATTTGTTCAATTAAAGAGGTATCCATTATCCCACATCCTCTCCCTACCCTCTTATTTTTTGCAATTACCACCTCTCTCTCTCTGCAAAAAAAATTACCGCCTAAGTATAGTATTATTAATTCTTAACTTATGGTTAGGCTGATAGAAGTAGCTTAGCCGACGGTCAAGCCTATAACGAATCTTCATCTAAAAAGCGAACATCCTCAAAGACCACCAAAGCAACTACAGCCACTCTAGTTTGTGGGCGATGAGGATCTCTTGCTATCAAGCCACCAGCCGCAGGTAACTGCTGGTGTTCCCTTGTATTATAAAAAATATATTTCATTTGTTTCTTCTGTATATCTTACCTGACAACAGTGCGTAGTAGTGTTGACCGCGCTTCATTATGGAAGGTGATTATGACGCTGGTCTCTGGTAGGTCCTCGTCGTATTTTTTTAAACGGCACCTGAATATAAATCTTCGATAAAAAATTTATAGCAAATACAAAGTACAAAAATCAAAGGGAGAGAGAATTATGAATTTTCATCTTACACTAAAATGGTTTCTAATAATGTAAGAAATATCTTAATTGTGATGAGCCAGCAGTAAGAGTAAGAACGGTTCGCAGAATACTTTTTAGCCGCATTTTACATTCGGTAGGGAAAAGCTTATAGGTTTGCTTAAACAACATGCTCAACACGCGTCAGTAACACATACTATTTGAATTTGGAACAGTATCGACGAACGTTTCTTCATTTATTTTTACAAGAGAGACTAGGTTTTATTCTTGTTGATTATTTATATATTTTTGAACTATTGTGGCGTCTTCCTATCTGTTTTGAATCTTCATTTCTGTCGGCAGTCCTCATGCCTGTGTTTCTATCTATACATATAATAAAAATGTAACTGATCGCTGTCTGTACATGGAAGATATTTGAGAAAAACTATTATTGTGGGCGTAACGCAATAAGACCCAAAACAATGATTATTAGAATTTTTGTCTGTTTGTCTCTCTGTGCGTTTGTTATCGCTTATCTCAGAAACTGCTTAACCGATTTGGGTGCAGTTTTCACTAATCTATTATGGTAAGCTTCACTTAACATTTATTATTTGTTTTATCTCAATCGGTTTATAAATTAAAGAGTTACATCAATTTAACTGTGCTACGGCCATATTGTGTCGACCCCACATATACGGGAAAAAGGCAGGGAGATGATGATGAGGTTATGTAGGTAATATCACGTATAAGTAAAACCTGGCGGGTGACACCGCGGGGCACAGCTAGTTAAAAAAGATTACAAGCGCATTAACTTATGACATCCAATTAATTAAATATTAATGGTAAAGTATGTATGACAAGAAACTGTTACGGTCGCTTTATTCTAATTAGTCGTGGTCAAAGGTAAAATTCATTGTGTTTTAAGTCGTCAAGCTTCCATACGTTGACATGTAATCAACAAGGTTATACCTTCCAAAGAAGTCATCATTCACTATTCGGAATGCGATCCGGTGTTTCTATATTTGGAAATCGATGACCAAATCACGCGGTGCATTCCTTAATCAGGTTCCAAATGAATACTTTCACAGTTCAGATACGCTTATAAGACGTGTAGCCAAGATAGTAGAGTGCTTGGGTGACAAATCTAAGTTTTTAAAAGGATTCAAGCATTTAAATTATTTATAATCAAGTTCAAGAATGATAATAGCTCAATTAGACATTAGGTTTGAGACCTTGACTAAAGTAGCATAGTTTGACTACAAGTTGTATCACCTGTGCATCATAAGATTCTGCACCGAGGGTCGAAGTCATGCCGAGGTCAGAGTACGTTAAAGCTAAATGTGCATTCTCATCTCAAACTTGAGATGTTTGTGGGTATATTATGAATAGTATATTATAATAGTAAATCGTCTACTGGTCCCACTGGTCGTTTGCCACCTATCTATATAATACATAAAAACTGACTTACTATCAACGCAAATGCCACACATCATATCACAACCAAAACATACAAACTATACTGGGCCTAGAGACATCAAATTTTGCACCGATATTTTTGTCATTGTATAGAGAAACCTGTGCGAAGGTTGCTATTTCTATATAAAAAACTTACATAGCGTTTCTAGTGTCAGGCACAGCCCTGTTGCTAGGCAGACTGTCTGAAGCGACTTGGTTGAAGCGGTTGCGTACGTAAGGGTCCTTGGCCCTTGCGTCGCCGGAGACATATCCGCCCTCGTCGAAGTACGACTTGCCCGTACTCCACGTGCCGTAGTTGTCCTCTGGGGCAGCTGGACTACTCTCTGTTTCCTCAACATCCGCGTGCTGTTTGATCAGACGGAGGGCGATGTTTTCTTCCTGCAATAAGATAGTGAATCTATAGTTATGTTATTGCTATCTCTTTGAAGAAAGCTACAAAGATTAATTATTTCTAGTCAGTCCGAGGGGAGGGGGAATTATTTTCATCTCAAAAGAAGGTTGTAGAACTGGTTTAATCGTTAAATCGAAGTATAGTTTGTAGTTGCTGGGTATATCTGATTATAGAAAGTCATTTACTTGTAAACTGGATGATGTTTTATACGGAGAGGAGCGAGTTAGTAAAAAAATACTGTGACATATTTTATAAACCGGTAAACACAAAATTATGTAATTTTATTATAAAAAATATACAAACATTGTGTTGCCTGGGAATCTAATCATGGACTCGCTAAGTCATAGTTGAATTTAATACCGATACATAAAATACGCGCAGATACAAATACATGTACTCGTATACTACTTGTAAGTAGTTTTTAGTTTTACACATTTACGCGTTCAGTTCCCAACTCATCGAAAGTTTATTATATGCCTAGTCTAATTATAAAATGACGAAGTTCACATTTTTTTAAATTGTGGTCTCAAATAAAATATTAGACAACAAAGTAAAGTTGGCAAATTGTGATTACGTATTTCTTGTCTATTAATGAATAATAGAAATCGTATTATTTATGTTTTAGAGAGTAAAAAAGCAAATAAGCGTGGGTTCACACTGCCGAAAAAATTCACATAAAACATATTTCCATCTCAGTTTTTTTCAAAGAAAAAGATTGTACCTCTATACAATTTTACGCCATTGGAAACTCATGGCTTTTTATGAAACTTTTATAAATGCAAGTAAAATATTCCCACAACATTTCCGTGTACATTAAACATACATTTTGTTACACTAGTATTGAACATGGGAGGCAGAGCCCCCGAGGTGCATCTAACTTTATAAAAGCTTGAATGAACCAACTGGGGCGTGCATGAAACGTGTCAGAAGCGTCTGAATCGGACGTGTTTTGTGTCACTCAAAGACCGCAGTGTTGCCAATGTAACATTTATTGTAATGCATAATACGCGGTAAACCTTAATATCCTTACAAATATTTTATATTATGTACTTGGCATATTATAAATTGTCAGCAAATTGGGAATTAAACGACTAAATTTGACGTATTTACAATATTACGTAGCATTATTACATGAATGTACTATTGTGGTTTTTTTTTCGAATTTGGTGGTTCGAAGTTATACCGGTTTCCTCAAGATGTATTTCTTCCCGTTTTTGGAGCAGTGGTGGTGAAACAAAATTACACAAAATACAGCGCCTGCCTGGATTCGAACCAACGACGTACGTAAGGTCGGGGCCTATATCACTGGGCCGTCGATTGTCGTTCTTTTTTTATTTATAACAAAAAGTGTTGACCTTTCAATTCATTTGCAAAACTCATAATGACGAAGCAGAATAAGTTACCTGATATTATAAAAAGTTCGATTTTTTACAATATTCTTAGAGTAAAGTTTTTACGATAGAAAAATCAAAATCACTTTATATGTTTTAACTACGCAAGAAAAAATATTAATAACACAAAAAGTAAATTAAAATTTTCTATACTTATTTTTTTAATTCAAGTTATTATTTAGTATTCACATTTAACTTGACTAAGTCATCGTCTTATTTGGAAGTGGAAAACAATTTGTAACCTTGTATAATATTTGTAAACGCATACACGTTCATTGAAACCCGTAAATATTTTAATAATCTAGAGATGTATTTGTAAGTTAAATATTTAACTGAACCCCGCTTTCTGAAATATTATCCTTTCATGAAAATAATCCCTTTTCGGATTAGACGGAAGCCCGCCCCCTTCCGCCCGACACTCGTCTGATAAGTAATTCAGGTTGGAGTTGGTATGGCGTGTATATATGTATTAACTATGTATGTCTACGCAAACACGACTGGCTACTTATGTACAACTGGCCACATAGAAAAGGAAGAAATTTTATTTTACTTTTCCACATTCTCCGCGTTTGGAGATTGTTTTTTTTTATTTTATCGTTCGTCCTCGAGCGCCACCAGGGCAACAATTTATTTATTATATTAAATTATAAATATAATAAATAAATTGTTATGTGGTTAAAGTACTAAACAATGTATGAACATAAATATCTGATATCTGTATGTGGTTATTATGGTAGTTGTAGGTGCAATTAAATATTTGCTTCCTATTTGAATTTACTTCTTTATGGAACAAGGTGGCAAGCGAGCAAGCAGCTCACCATATTAGGTGACTGATGCCCATAGACATCTGCAACAACTTAATGAGTTGCAGATGCGTTGCCTACCTTTAATTTGAAGGCGGGGACAAACAGGAAAAATCAAAATTTCCTTTCCTTATCCATCCCCTCCCCCTTCAAATCCTTTTCCCCTGCTATTCCTTGGTCTGCGAAACATAAGGTATAAGTTATAGATAGGTTCGTATCCGCAATTCAATTACTCTATATTATATAATTAGTATAGTTGGAATGACTAATAATATAAATTTGTTGACATTTTAATATAAACAAAACGTCGCCAGCTAACATATCAGTGTATGGTTTAACATATTCAATGTGATTCTAAACCTTGACATATAAAATCAAATTTAATTTGTACATAATAGCCCCTTAACCGGTTCTAGAATGTGTCATCGTAGAAGTTTGTAAATTAACATGCAGCGCGTAGAAATTAAATGATTTATGAATTATTATAGTTGTCTGACGACTATGACAAATTTAAATCGTATTAACAATGATGTAATAAGGCAAAAAGTAGGTTAGGTTCGAAAATTGAAGACTAAAAGCGTTGAGACAATTTTTCAGTGGTAGAGCCCGCAACAACAACATCTGTTGCACGAATGGGCCGGCTCGACCGGTGAAATACCACGACGTCATATAAGACAGGCGTGAAGTAGAAGTATTGTGTATTTCGTCCGACGAATGATGTACCAAATGTCTAATTATAATCCTATTCTCCTTACCATCCACTTCTAATAAAGTATGCATGGGAAGGGGGAGGATTTGACCGGAGAGGGGATATCCCTTCCTCTGTTCATAGGTAAAGGTCACGAGAATAAAACGCTTTTTCTTTAGCTAACGTGTGTGCTCCCGTGTCAAACACGAACGAAATATGAGGACACCTGTTCTCTTTATCTAATTTTATTTATATTTCTCCAAAACCATATTTAAATGATAAATGAAATGAAAGCAGAAATTATAAAAGTATTTAAAAGTGTACCGCGACGGGATGCCAACAAAGAAAAGTTTTCGGAGAGTTAATTAAAATATATTCACAGCACAGGTTTGTTCATTATTCGACTTTGAAGGAGGATGTCAGACGTTTGAAAGTCATCTGACATTTCGGGGAGTTCGGTAATAAATGTGAAACTGCCAATAATATTCTAAATCTTGTTTCACAGCAAGATGTGATTTTTGTAAACAAAGGTTTTTACGTTAAAATTCCTTAATTCGAAAATATTTTAGAAAAACATATTACCTTATAAATTACAATTATTAAAAGTGTAATGGCCGCCATGTTTGGTAAATGACGTTTGTTTACAACAATCATATCTTGCAATGAAACAAGGTATAGCTCAAAGCGAAACAAAAACATACTATTAAATTATTATAATCTCAAGTAATGCGAAGTAATAGCAACTTTTCAAAACTAACAGCGAAGGCGGAATTTGGTCGTCACTCATTGAGACTGGTCTGGTCGAGCGTCGTCGCGGAGTCCAGCGGGACTTCTCATACAACACGTCGGCTGCTTCTCAAATATTTATACATATTTCAAATATTCTCGTTTTGATCTGCATTAAGGATAAACAAAGAGAAACTTTCACGCTTTATAAAATGACGAACTTAAAGTACAAAGTTTGTCATTTTGTACGTTGCAATTGTTGTATACCAATCTGTGTTTTTTTACTATCGCTTAAATACGAAAGACAGAAGCTAAGATTTTCAGTTCAAAAACAAATAGAATACACGGCTCATAGAAACGATTACAAAAAAAGATAATTTTGGGAAATAGAATGTTTTAGTAGCGACTAATTATTGTAAGAATGAATAAAGTATTTTCTCTGAAAAGGCTGATGATGAGGTCGAAATACCTGAAAGCTATTGAAAGCTTCAGGTCAGGTTTTTTCAAACCTATCAGGTTTAATTTCTATGTACGTACTGTACACATGAATACTTAGTGCTTAGTGCTAGCTAGTTAATCTTAGTGTTAAGCGTTAAGTTAGGTTAGGCCTTACTTGTATAAGTACTTAATTGTAGACCTTATAAGAGAAGCCTGTAAACAAAATTTCTTCAAAAATCATGGTAAGGCTACAATATATAAATTTGTCTTTAAGTTCTACATCATACCAGATGGAACAACATAAAACGAGACTGTTTTTCATATAGATTCTCGCTTGTCTGCAGAAAATATTACAAGGGAAGTGAATTTTTACTATCAATAAAACTGAATTAGTTTTGCAGCTGTCGCAGTCGAATGCCGCTGTGCCTGCCATCCGAAATTCATTTGTCATATAATCCGTTTCAGGCATTGAACTTAGGGCTGCTTGTGCTTTTGATACACGGATTTTGAAACACTAAACACTAATTTTGTATTCAAAATAATAAAATGAAGTTCATTACGTGATCGAATAGCAAATATTAGTTATTTAAATACTTTACCTATGAATTAGGTTCTTAATATGATATAATGGGTTTATGTACCAATATCCAATGCCAGTGCAACAATGGAATGATAGACTGAGGTAACCACAGTAAACTGTCCGTAGTGACTTCAGGATTGTGATTTAGGGAGGGGGGGGAGGGAGCTTGAACCCATTTTTGAGAGATGGGCCCCCAGTTTTACCCTTCCGAGGGTAGATTTGTTTAGAGGGTAGATTAGATTTGATTTGTCAGATGAGTTAGAGACCTATTTATCACCTGAAGTCTTAAATATAGCTGAATGCAATCCAGCAAGAGACGAAGTGAATCTCTTCTACAAATACGAACGCTTCTCAAATGTAAGATTGGCAACCCTAACAACTCTGAAACAATTGGCGTTTATCCACCGAAGGCGTTGCCAACGGTTCGTTAGCTGCGAGTTGGTTACGCTTTGTTGGCAGTAGTTCGGCTCTCAAGAGTTTGCGATTAGTCCCGCGTTCTTTACCGTGCTCGAACTAAACGGGAAATAGTCTTCTATTGGTTACGTTGAATTGTGGGTATTTTTTTAGCTGGCAATTTCAGATACCTGTCACATTTAGGAGTTCTAATGCTAAGGAATGACAACTAGTGTTTGCTGTATCTGTATCTTATAGCTTGAGTTAAATTAACATCAGAGTTATTTTACTAGGTAATAGTGCACTCAGAAAAGGTTAAATTCTTAAGTTTATCTTCCCTGAAAAAGGCAATTTTTCCAAGAACCAAAAACATTCTTCACCAATAATTAGAGTCTTATGTTTAATAGGTAAAATAAAGTTATCTGGTGCCTGCAAGTCGTGTGAATAAGCCAAGCCCACTAACGTTAAAATACGATTTCATAATAGAAAACTGCCAAACGTCACCAAGGTATCAATTAAAAAAATCTCTAATTATTAAAAATATTTGGCCACCATGCTTATTATGTTTTAAATATGCCAGCAATTCTGTTCATCATCATAGCCCTGATTTACATTACCTACTTTCATGATTTGAAATATATCTGGGTTATTTTAAAGGATTTATAAATTGCCTTGTTCCAACATTGCTTAACCTGAATAGCATACTAAAATTCCAGTTTCCTTTCAGTAACCAGCCGTAGAATTGAATGTAGAATAACTAAAAAGAACTAAAAACGCAAGCGGTATAAAAAGATGGTACCTACCTACTTTTAAATTCAGACATGCATTTTATACATATGTACGTTTTATTGTTATAATATAAATCCTTTACTTTAATATTTATGAGATAGATTTACATGTTACGGATATTAAAATACTAGATTTTACAAATGTTATAATGTTATATTTACGATGTACTACAGGATGTGCCCAAAGCACTAAGGATTTTTTTACTAACAGAGTCATCTGGCGTTTATTTCTGTCAACAAGTTAAGTGATATATTACTGCCTTAGTGTTTGAATTCACAGGTATTACTGGACTGTGGCGCGCCATATCAAGCCAGCGTGTTAACCTAAACGGGACGCTGAGCGCAGTTCTTATACATTTCGGAGGTTCGAAAAGTATTATTATTAATATTTGTGTACGGTGTGTGAACATAAGCACCCTGTTTCATTTGAAACCTAATAAGAAACCAGAAAGAGAAACCAGTGTAGGTATACCTTTCGCCAGATACACTGATAACCTGGTCGAGGTTCCGGGAGTCGACTGGAAGGGGAGGCGGGGGCTTGACACCCATCTTTGTGGCGATTAATTTAGGAGGCCGTCCAGCGGAGGCCGAGTTAATGATGTTATCGTGAATCCCAATAGTTTGATTACCATTGCTTACTCCGGCCATTCGAGTGGTTTTAAACATGATTCTTTTTTTATATTTATCTTCATAATAAAATAATTATAAACTAGCGACCCGCCCCGGCTTTGTACGCGTAGTTTCTTCTTCTTCTTCTGAATTTAGAAAACTCTTATTTTAAGTGCTAATAATATAACAAATATCTAAATAAAATTGCAAGCCTCTGGACCCTGCAGTTTGGGCTGTGCGTAGATTTATCAGTAGTAGTTGTAGTTTCTGTATTTTTATATTATATATCTATCTAAGTATATAAAAGAAAAAAACTGACTGAGATAATATTATTCTGAAAGAAATTTGTCGTAAAATGAAATTATATTACTGAAACAAAAGATAATTCGTCTTTAATATTG
>JWHW01055175.1:7346-52645 GCA_000931545.1 Papilio glaucus
GCTTTAGTATTAATAATATTGGTTAACGCCTGTTTATTTTACATCAGAATATTATTAATTTACAAACGAAATAAAAAACCAACAGATTTATATCGACGATTAAAAAGATTAATGTTGGCTTGCTACATTTAGCTTTTGTTTAACACTCGATCTGTATAAATTGGATTATTCGTAAAATTTGTTTTATTTGCATTTTAATCCCCCTTTATATACAACTAGTTGTTGCCAGCGGCTTTCCACGCATTCGTGTCTCATTCTCCACGCTCGATATTTTTGTAAGACAATTCCGTGTGTGACTCCGAACTATAGGAATATGTGTCAAAAAGTTTGTTGTCGTCTACATTACCATGGCAACCATATTGTTAATGAATGCTTAGAAAAGTAAGTAACCCGTGTCATTTTCTGTACCCCTGACAATGAGTGTGCAAAATGTCATTGTGTTGAAGCGTAACAAACAAACTGACTTTAGCATTATTTTGTTATTAGAATCAGAAAGAAATAAGATCAAAGTTTAGATATTTATATTCAATGTAGTATAAAATATAGTGGTATATTTTGAAAGAGATTCATTAAAATTAAACGATATGCAAACTAAAAATTTCGTCGCCCAGTTAAACCACTAGCGCCATCTATTAAAATAATAATACAGTTTACTGTATTATAATAACGTGTGTAAAATTTATTTTACAGACGTCAGTGACACGATCTATGAATTTTGCCCCTCAAAAATTGCTTAAAGTGGCCAAAGAAGTCTTTAAAAAGTATTTATATCTGTCCAATTGAGTTAAAAAGACGCGAGAACTTGTTTTATTTATTTATTTCAGTAACAATAAATAATATAATAGTTGTTGATGACTTCCACTGAGTCCGATACATCAGAGATGAAGAGCAATTTGTAAGCGAGTCGCTCGCTTAGCGTAATGGCTCCGACAATTAATACGAATAGCCCGTTCAATTTCATCGACCTACGGCTGTATTAATCCGGTTTATATTGTAGTTATATCGATGATTATGATCTAACCTACATTTAATATTGCACATTTAAAAATATTAAGTTTATTTTGGCAATAGATAGTATGTTTGAAATATACCTTTTTTGATACGTTTTAATTGGCGTCGTGTGTTAACTTTTGATTTAAAGTGATTTTGAAGCCCTACAAAAGGTCGGGTCGTTGTACCCTTATTAAGGTCCGATGACAATGTAAATAGTTTGTCCCCTTATCCTTACCAGTATCTTTAGGGTTTGCGCTTTTTTTAAGATTGAGAAAACGCCAACTAAGCTAATAAAAACAATGGATACTTATTACTTGCTTGTCTTCAGATTCTTTAGCCCCCCCTTCCCCATCTGGATCTGCTAATACGTATAAATAGAACATGACGCTCATGCTTCTTATTTCATAGTAATATGTTTTTTTTCTATATCACATAATTTATTTTTTTATTCTAATATCTTTAAATATATAAATTAGGTTATTCTTGTCTGATAGCTTTGCATTTGTTTTTAAATAAACCCAGTAACAAATCACAAGCGCTTACAAAAATAGAATTTATTTCACAGCAAAAGTGACAAACTGACAGGGGCCTGTCCAATTGATCCCATGAGTTTCGATTTGTATATAAAATTGTCCAATTTGTTACGTATTTCGAACTTTTACGTTGCTTCGAGTATGTTTTGAAAGTAACTGATAGGGTACTACGAGTTTTGACTGTAAATTAATTTATAATATAATGAAAAATATGTATACAAACGTGGTTTAAAAAGAGATTATCAAATTAGGTATAGAATACAAATCTACTACGAGATTACGTATCTTCATTTTGCAAGGCTTGGGGTTTTTATATTAAAAAAGAAGGTGGCAAACGAGCAAGCGGTTCACTCGATACTAAGTGATCGCTACCCATAGGCATCTGTAACAAGCTAATGAGTTGCAGATGCGCTGTCTACCTTTAATAGACCACCACCGTTAAGTCATTTTCCCTTTCCCATCCTTTCCTTATTAGCAAAGGATAGAAAGGGGAAGAGGATTAGAATTAGGCATCCAGTACCTCACTCATCAGACGAAATGTAGAATACCCTACTTCACGCCTGTCTTCTGTGAGGTCGTGGTATGTCATCGATCGAGCTGGCCCGTGCCACAGATGCTGTTGTTATTGCGGGCTCTGCCACTGCACGTAAATCTATTCATCTCATTAGAAATATAATGTTTGTAATTTACCCTATTGATTAAACATATATAAATTTTTAATATATAAGAATTAACGAGAGCAAAATGATTGAGCTATTTACAAACGCGATAAGTCATACAGGAACGTTTTACCGTTTAAAAAGGAAGACATGTTTAAAAAGGAAATAAGATCGACGAAAATTGGAAATTTTCCCACAATACCGACAACAAACAACTCTATTACCAGCAAAAGCTTCACGAAAGCTCTCACAAAGACATCATAACTTTGACACTGAAATTTGAATTTAGCGAATGGTTTATTTGAAGTGGCATATTCAAATTGATTTTTAATAATACTTTATCTAGTATAAGTATCAACACTATGTTCTCATTATTAACTGCCTTTATTAGTCCGCTGCTGTTTTTTTTTTAATTCATAAAGGTTAAACTACACAGGTTTTTTTTTTCGTTCATAAATTGAAGTATGTAGGTACATTCAAAAAGTAAAATACACTACGGATACAAGTTTTTCCCAGATCCCGTAAGAATTTAGAAATCATTTTTTTTTGTGTCGAAACCATTCGCCAATTTTTTTTACAAGAGAACGATAAACTTGAAAGTAATTCGGCAAAAAATGACTGTAATTGCAAAGGTATGGGTTGGCTGTTTCATATTAACCCCCTGCCCTTTTCCCCACTTAATTTCTAAGTAAGGGCTACTTCTACAAAAGATGTAGTTAGTTAATAATAAAAATCTTTGAAGCTCTCTAGCACCTAAACTAACAAACTAACCTAACCTAGCAACTTTGGATATGGGCAAGTTGGATTAAATTGTCATATTTTTGCCCAAGGAATCAGTTATCTTTTATTGTACAGGTCATTTCGGAATATCCTGTATAATAAAATACAGCATATATAATAATAAACTATGGTATCTGTATGTCGTTACGTCGTTCCATCTTACTCATAAGGTGTCTCAAAACTTAGCGTCAACTTGACAAATAACCGATGCTGGTGTAACGAGAAAAGTTTTTTGATCAGTCGCCGCTACCTTAATGTCGCATGATAACTTTCATGTCGAATGAACACTTCGCAAGCTTGTCTACAACTTACTTAAGCAAAACCTTTTTAAAAACTTAAGTAACAGAGGTAATTTATAGGGTAAGAAGGAAAACGGGCACCGGGTCGCATTATATTGTGATCACTGTCGCGTATCAACAACCATAAAGGCAGAGCGCTTCCTTAAAGACCCTGCACCCCTGTAAGCTTTTTGGATCGCAACACAACGCTACGAAGAAGACGAAAAACAAGAAACAAAGAAGAAATACATAAATCAGCCTTTTTAGTATGTTTCCCCACTGCAGGAACACAAGCCTCCTCTCCAAAGAAACAATTGCTTAAAGTTATTTTTTTATAAAACTATACAGTTTAACTCACCGACAGTTTACTCCCTTTCATAAGGTACAAGTTCCGGACTTGTCAGAGGTCCTTCTTCAGAGTTGCTGTTGGTACTGGTCGGTACATCGGTAGAACGTGAACGTGAGTTAGGCCGTTTAATTTAATTAATGATTTAGTTAATAATGTTGTGGTCACGAAAGTTTTAATAATTTTAATTTTTTGAGCAAACATTTTTTTTGTTGATCCGATCGCTACCAAACTTTACAGGACCACCTGCTAGGCCAAACTGAACGTTTCATGAAAATTTCATAGGAATCGGTCCAGCCGTTTCGGCGTCTATAGGGAACATACATATAAAGCCTTTTATATCTATAGATTGGATGGACAAAAATTACTTTTATTACCATTAACAACATTTGTAACCAAGTCTATTATATATTGGGTCACATCACAATGAATACCATCGCAATAAATGTGCGCCCAGCTTCGCCCAGGTAGCCGTTTCGAAAACAATACGGAACATCGCCTTTTATATACGTAGACAAAAAACTAAAAAAATTATCCCACGGGAACCGTACATTTTACCGGGATAAAAAGTAGCCTATATGCTGTTCCAGACTATAATCTATCTCTGTGCCAAATATCATCCAGATCCGTTCAGCCGTTTTTGCGTGAAAGAATAACAAACATCCATACTTACAAACTTTCGCATTGATAATATAAGTACGATTAATTTCCTATGTGCCCATCAACTGTTCAAAGTGTAAACGTATCCATGTCTATAGAGCTAGCGCGGTTCCCGCAGGAATTAATTTTGCATCAAATTGCATTAGCTTTGCACAAGAGCGCAGTTTCCCTCAAAATTACTAGTTTGCCGTCGTGCGGCCACTTTCAAGGAAGTAGCGTACGTACTGTGCTATGAATTTTTGCTTTTATCTTTTATATGAGCTCTGAGAATTATTATATATTTATTATATTTACCTAGTTGCCGGCGGTTTAATTTAAAAAATAAAAATTAGGAGTTATAGGTAAATGTTAAATAATTGATATTGGTTTGTATGTTAAAAAAATAACAATTTTTTGCAGGATAAAATGTAACGTCATTTTCCATACCCCTGACAATGTGTGTGCAAAATTTCATGATCATCGGTTGAGTCGTTAAGGAGTTAAAGCGTAACAAACACACATCGCATTTGTAATAATAGTAAGGATCACAATCGAACAACTTTTTTTATTTATAATGATACTAAAATAAAAAAGATTATTAAAAATATCATTGTGTTGTTAAATAATCACGAAAACAATTCTGTGAGGTAGGCAGAAATTACAAAATCCCTGTTTGAGTACAAATCTAAAAATTACTAATTTGACTTGTTTCTGACACATCTTACTCGTATCGCTCGTCTATTATGAGAAATTTGGATATCTCCTTTTTTAGTATGTCAACAATATGGTTGATATAACCTTATGTAGGCCTGTATGTTATAGAAGAAGGTGGCAAACTATCAATCGGTTCACCCAATATCCAGTGACCACTACCCATAGGCGACAAGGTAATAAGTTCCAGATGCATTGCTTACCTTTCATGGAGAGGGGATAAACAGGAAAAAGGATATTTCCTTTTCCTCTTCATTCCCTTGCCCGTATCCTCTCATACTTATTAGATAGGGATGGGAAAGGGAAGAGGAGTAGAATTAGGTCTCCGGCACCTCACTCAACAGACGAAACGCAGAATACATATGCCTGTCTTCTGTGAGGTCGTGGTATTAGCCTATCCATGAACAGATGTGATTGTATGTCAACCTCAAGCGCGTAGGCGACCTTGAATAGCATGTGAGACTCAAAGTTACAAATATAGTCATGTCAGTGTCGCGCCAAAGTTCTGCACCTGCGGAGGCGAGGTTCTATGACCACACTAATTTTTAACGACCCTGTTGCCTGCCTGATATATGGTTTACAAGCATGTACAATAATTTAGCATTTACAATATCAATGCTAAACAATTAATTAAATAGCTTAATTCAGGTTCGCGTACTTCAGTTTAGGTACCGACAAATTTTGGACCTGTCTGAGGTCCTTGTTCAGGGAGAGTGAGGTCAGTTCGCCTGGGCCCATAACGTCCGACTCGACAGGATGGGCGTGAGGTGTACGCCGATGACTCGAAAGTTTTAATAGTTTCATCATTGAATCCTAACGGCATAGGCAAGACAATCGCGTCTTTATTATAGAGCATATGACAATGTAAGTAAAACGGGGGCCATTATTCACGAATTCCCGCGCTTTATTGAGATCACAAAGGACGCTGTCGTTCCGGTGGATCGATCATTGTGAGGCTGCCTGCATTCAATTACGCGATCTCATTCCGAAGTCAACCGCACAATGAATCGAGAGCTTTATTCAAGGGCAAAATGTAGCGGCGCTAAAATGACGCACCACTTAATTTAATAATTAAAATAAACTATTTATTTTATTTTATTATATTTTATTTATTTTAAAATATTACCTTGAATGTATGCATGTGTACGCTGGTGAGAGCAACATTTATGTATATAACGGAATTATTCGACATCATTTTCAACAGTGCTTAATCCATATTATAGAGGTCTGTCGTTAGGGAAAATATTTTTATTCGTAACATTTGAAAATAAATTCTCCTTGAAGTATTTTTTAGAAAATTTTATTTTCTAATTTTTTTTTTGAAAATCGAACTGAAATTTTTTTTTTTGGGATATTTGATTAAAATTCAATATAACAGATATGGACATTGTAGATAACACAAAATAATTAATGAAATTAAAGTGAAACCTAGCTGAACATTTTAGCGCTCCTAATCAAAAGGATGAAGACGTCGGTCATTTGCAGTATTCGCTGCAAGAATAGTGAGAAAGACTTGGAAATTTAAATGAATCTCAATGTGAATTAAGTAGACAATGGCTTAGAGGTTTTAAAGTGATTAGGAAGCGGGAAAATATTGATGTGAAAATAAGGGATTTAATTATAATAAAAAATTATTAAGCATCTCACAGTGGAATTAATTTTATTAAGGAATTTCAAACACACGCTTCGTTGGATATATTTTAGAGCTTTCCAGATTTTTTTTTGAAGTTTGGTAGATCAAACCGGAATATTTCAGATTATTCTAGACATATCTAGACTAATCAAGAACGTTCTAGATCAGGCCAGTATAATGTGTACGAATAATAGCAACATATTATCGAAAAATACATTTTAAGCCCCCGATCTTTTACGTCCATGGATAGACGAACATGAATGTTTTGTGATATAAACAACAAAATAAATATATAAATAAACTTGAATGGCGCAGGTAGGACATACCATAAGTAAAGCCACCTTAAGTCGCCAATTGGCGACTTCGTAAAATCCAACTCGGTCATTCGCTTCCCGTCTAATGAATACAAAATCTCCATGCTTGTAATTTAAAACAAATGACGGTTTGTGCTATAAAATGGTTTAAAAACTATATCTCAAATAAATATAATTGTACGAATATCACATTTTACAAGTAACTAATTAATTTTATGATGTGCTATATTTATACACAACTAAATTTTTAAACATTTTAAAAGTTACAATGCGGCGCCATAGATGGCAAGTGTTGTCAACTATATTACGAAATTATATTTAACCTAAAAATACAAATGTAATATAAAAGATTAAGGATTAACAAAGTGTTATTAATTTTATTATTATTTGAAATTTAAAAGTCATGAATACTTTTTTTAATATTATAGTATTTTTTATAAGCGTTGTTGAAATAGTCCTACAAATAAATATTATTTTTAAGAACTCTAAGGTATTTTTTTATAATATTTTAAACATACTCCCCATGCTGGTAGAATGTTGAATTTGTGTGGAATACGGTATCTGGAGGTATATAAATTGACGAGGTATACTAGACTTTATGTAGAAAAGATTAGGTGCATCGAATAATGAAAGGAAAAGGAATCTACGGACGTCTCATTCAGCAGACGTAAAGAAAGTTCAATACTTCCAGTTCAAGTCGGTAAATAGTGAGGGCCTAAAGTTGTTTGTAAGCAGGGAAATGATTTATAAAAAAAACTTTGTAAAAAGTATTTCATTTGAAACGTTTAGCTAACAGTTAATTTCTGTTGATAAAATTCTTGATGTTACAGTAACGTAGACAATACAGATGTCTGATATACTAAATAATTGTTCTCACGTAAATTTCTCCTTCCGCGTCTAAAGAACCGTCCTTGTTATGCGTTTATTTAGTGCGTAAACTGTTACATTCTCAACTGTTACTTAATTATATCGTTAATTATATCTAACGCGGATAATATAAAAATAAACAAGTGCCAGTCGGACTCGCGCACGAAGGGTTCCGTATCATTATATCTATGAAAACGCCACAAAAATCACGTTTGTTGTATTAGAGCCCCCTTAAATATAAGGTTTGTAAGACGATATTTCGGCACAGTTGCATGCGCCATGGTCACGAGCTGACCAAAAGGCTAATCGTAGTAAAAATCCCGTGTCTTACAAACCTTGTATCAGTAAAAACCACGAAAGTTTAAAGTTAATGCCCCTATAAATATTAATTTTATTCTGTTTTTTTAGGATTTGTTGTTATAGCGGCAACAGAAATACATCATCTGTGAAAATTTCAATTGTCTAGCACGGTTAATGAGATACAGCCTGGTGACAGACGGACGAACAACAGTCTTAAATATTTATATATATTTATAGGGTCCCGTTTTATCATTTGACTACGGAACCGTAGAAATGAGGCAACTTTAGTTCCGGGAACATAAGCAAATATATATTTTAGTTCAAGATAACGTTGACAATGATAATGCGAATTAACAGTATTTTCTTTTATGTCGTTGAATATTTTTAAGCAATCCTCATTCTACACGAGTCATGGATTTGAGATAGCATTTAGTCGTAACACTAGTTCTATAAAATAAAAACTAAAACCTATGTATAATACCTATATATAATTAGATTATAGTCCCAACAAATAAAGCGCAGTCAACAGAATACAATGTCAAACACCCGAAATAACTGCAAGGAGAAGTAGGTCAATCTATTTTTTAAGATAAAATATCAACTCACGCCCGAAACCCCGGGGACATTTGTCAAGATTTTGGCACACCTCTCTCGCTTCTTCTACAACCATACATCTAAGCATACATGTTCGTCGGTTAAGGGTACCCTTTATATCGCCCTTCTTTAGTACGTCACTAATCTGATCGATATAAGTTCTCCTGGGATGTCCCCTGCCCACACTGCCACTCACTTTTGCAACATTAATTTGTCTTACTACCCTCTCTTGTTACTTTCAACATGTCCGAACCATATTATAAAGAATGATTACAATATTTCATGTTATCCAACAGTCTATATCTTAGGTGATTTAGTTTTGGGTAACGAATGGAAAAAGGAGCGGAATACGAAAAATATGTGACGCCACCATAAATGTCGTAATGTATGCGACCCCGGCCGACTAACGAACCAGGAAAAGTTTTTCATTTATTTTTGTTCTTTTATTTTGGCTCTATATTCCGAGAAATACTTTCTTTTCTATGTTTCCGTAAACAGGTGGCATGATTAAATTAAATAAATAAACACCAATGCCTGTAGCGCCCTCTGGGTGACAGGCGTTGGTACTAATTTTTAAGGCAGATATTACTTTTAATAGATAAGACTTTTCAAAGTAATATATTAAAACCATTTACAGATACAATAACTCCACGGATTAGCTACAAAATCTAAGCGACTAGGGATATAGAGCTTACTTTAAATTTTAAGTAAAGCGTTGAAGCATACTAGCTTTACTGGTACAGCAAAAATATTAAACCAAATAAATTTACAGAGGTAGAGTCCACGACAACACCTGCAAAATACCACTACCTCACAGAAGACTGGCGTGAAGTAAAACTATGCATCTACGTATCATCTGAGGAGTGAGGTGCCGAAGGCCAAGTTCCAGTCCTCTTCTCCTCCCAATAAGGATACCAGGGAAAGGGGTAAAGGATTGAACGAGGAAGGGGATGAATAGGAAAACGAAATGTCCCTCTTCCTGTCTATACCGCCTCGGCCATTAAAGGTAGACAATGCGTCTGCAACTCAATAGCTCGTTAGGGATGCCTATGGATAGCAGTCACTTAAGATCAGGTGAACTGCTTACCATAAAAACCACATATCCCTTTGTTAGCCAAAACAACTTTCGAAAGCAACTTTTACGTATAACAAATGCCGAATATATAAATCAGGTTCGCTGTTCACCGCGGAATGAAAATACACAACCTTATTATAATGGCTGTTAAGATTTAGGCGTATTCGCAATAAATTAGTATGGATAGATAATTCTGCGCCTTCGTTAATTCTATTACCATGTATGGTTTGTACTTCTACTGTAACTTGAACAATTAATTTTGAGCACTCTGAATATGTAAATGCTTGTGTTCCTAAGATCCCGGTATGCCGTCCAGTTTTATTCGAAGACGGCCATTCAGTGAGTTTTATTTAGTTGAGTCTCATATAACCCTGCCATTCCCCTAAGTGCAGGGTTTGAAAGTTTGCCTGTGATACCAAAAAAAGTAGGATCGTCCCACACACGTTAACCAGCTTTTGGGATTTAGGTTGACATACGAAAGCTTACACTTTATATGTTAACAGTATGTCTGAGTTTGTCACTGCGGTCAGGTTAAAGATTTCTTTAGTCTTAGTCATACTATGACTAAGCCCTTAAAGAAACAGCAACAATTTCTAATTCAGTTCGTTTACTTGCGGCGAGTGACGAATCCGTTGTGGTCGACTTACACCAAAGCCGAAGCTGGAATTAGTAAAACCATAAATTATGTAGATATATACTCGAAGACGGAGGCAAAGTGTTTTATTTACTTTGTTACTTTCCTCATTCGGGTTTTTATCGGGGTGTTCATTTCATTCGGGACGGTAAATTAATCATTGTTAACCTTAATTTATGTCTGGCTTTATTGAATGGTAGGAAAACAATATGACAATGTTATTAATTTCTAGACCAGTTCATTTATACATGCAGTTATAATTATTAGCCCTTGTTTTACATGTATAGGTTTATTTATGTAGCAAAAGTGAGTGGCAGTGTTGGTAGGTGACGCCCTAGGAGAACTTATATCGATCAGATTAGTGGTTTACTAAAAAAGGGCGATATAAGGAGCACCCATAACCGACGAGCATGCATGCGCAGATGTATGAATGTAGAAAAAGCGAGAGAGGTGTGCTATCGCGCCAAATGAAAATCCATATTCTCTGCCTACCCCTCTGGATGACGGGCGGGAGCGGGAGGTTATTTTACATGTACTATCATCGAAACCATTCATGTATCTAGTTGGCAACGTGGTTTAATATTAATTTCCGGGCTGGAGTCCTTGAGTTATCAGTTCTGCGTACCATTAAATGACTCATTAGAAATATTTCGGTCTTTTAGTCTGCTAGCAGTAAATTCGGACAGAATATTTTTTTTTAAATGAGTTAGTTGCACAACTTGTGTAGCAATACTTACCTAAAATACTTCGTACTCCTCGGCACATTGTTGGCTAGTTTGCTTTCGTAATGTTCCGTTACAAGTTTCGAGTACTTAAGCAAACTTGTCGCAGTTTCTACGGAATCAATTGGAGATGAAACAAAACTACGTCCTCGTGAACTTCCTGGTATTTTAGTAAGCTTAAATAAGTCGAATGAAATTTCTTATTTTTTTGCAATGTTTTCCTCGGAGTGTGCTAAACGTTTTTTTGCGGAAATTTACAAAGTTGACGAGGAAAATTTACAAAGCTTGTAGTTGAAAAATAGTTTTATATTAGATAAGTATTGATAAAAGATAAATGTTACTAAAATATATTAAAATTAGCAAAAGTAATATTTTAGAAATACATTTGTATTATAGGTTAAAAAAATATATAAGGTAACAATCTTTGAACCGTTGGTTGGATCGACTCTTGGAAGAAAAGACCAAGAGGTACGCTCTTATCTCAAAAGATCCACTTTATCCCACCAAAAATCGGCTTAAAAGCCATCGACTGCAACTCCCACTGTATTTTGTTTTGGCGTGATAGAAAACAAAAGCTTAAATTTTCAATCAATTAATTTGAGACATAAATAATTAGTACATTTTTTTTATTAGGTTCTTAGAAAATTTAATATTAGTTTTTCGTTGAACTCATTAGTGGCACCTCCATGACACTCATTGCGGACGGAGTCGAAGTGGCGGCTGATCAAAAAACTTTTCTCGTTAGAGTCACATCGCTCGCGCCGCAACTTGAGACATTCGGATGCGAAATTTTACGAAGATGTGTACTAAAAAGATTTAATACATCAAATATTAAAATATTTTTTTATAGTTGAACGCTTTCTACATTTTCACCATCGGACGTAAGATAAAAAAAATAGTTGACGGCTTACAAAATCCCTTTATCTGCCATAGGACCTACATAGAGTTTGTCAGGATTTTTAGCAGTTTTTTTCGTTTAGTTCGAACTGTTGCAGTGGTTTTCGTAGGAAAATTTTGGGGAGACAATAATAAACAAAAACTGTTCACTTTATGGTAATTGACCGACTCGGTTCAACTTGCTGATACTTTGCCAGCTTTTATTTTAGACATAGGAGGTATGTGGGTAAGGCGTGTGGTTTTCTAGAACCTCACTCATTTAACAAAACGCAAAAGTTGAAATTAGCCAAGTTTTACGAATTTTGTCGCTTATTAATTATTTATAAATGTTCTTTGACCATAAGTGCTGTACAGTACTCGAAATGTCAGAAAAATTAACTTTAAATAAAATACTCATGCCTCTCACACGGTTACTGGTGTAGGCAGCTTATTTATTACGTATTTCCACTTGTCACGCCCCTGGCACACCTCTCTCGCTTCTTCTACTTTCATACAACGGTTACGGGCTTTTCTTTAGTAAAAACGTTAAACACGACAAAACCCATAAAACTACTTTAATTTCTATGTGTATTATTCGCGTAAACGTTTGTTTTAGGCCTAAATTTTGTGAAGTCATTGTACTTTGCCAGCCATTCATTCAATGATTTAAGATTTAAAATAATCGTGTTAAAGATTTCATTGTCTTTCGATTTGATTAAATTTGTATTATTTTGTCTTATTTGTATACATAGCGTAACGTAATAATCTGCACGTGTAAACACGAGTACGGCCACGGTTTACTGATTTGCATAGTGGAACGCGTTTCCGATATCACACGTTGATATAAAAAAACAGGTTTTGTTAAGTAGCACTTTACAGTACAATTATTTATGACATGTCGATATTATCTGTTTAGTGTAGATAATGCAAACTGGTGATTATTGATACGAGTGGACAAAGACAATCATTTGGAAAAAATACAAAAAAAATGTTTTTTAATTTTATTTTACTAAGAAGGTTAACGTTAGCAATACATTTAAAAATGAAATATTGTTTTTATTTGGTATGTGATAATCTTATAGGTTCGCGTGAACAATGCTTCAGCAACATGCTTATTTCAATTTGGAACAGTTTCAATGAACTTTTTTTCATTTATTTTTCTTGTATTCAATTTTATTGTTAAGAAACTATGGTTTATTTTCGTTGATTATTTATTTTTGAAATACTGTCCCACCTTTCCACCTGTTTTGAGTTTTAAGTTTAAAGTCCTTTCGGCAGTCCTAGCCTAGCTAACTAAAGGTCTAATGTTGGAATTTGTGTCTTCTTCTTGTCCAGAATTTATGATTGTGCGTTTTTATCTTATGGAATTGAATTTGACTGAAATGATTTGAAATCACATGGACTGTCAAAAAAAAGATACATATTTAAATTAATTAAATTTATATTGTTTGATACAATGGAAACGCGCAATACAATCGAAGGCGTATAGAATCTGTGTCACAATACGTGATGCCGTCTTCCTGAATAAGTAATATTCGAAATCAATCTAATAACTATATCATTGTTGTCGATTTAGAATTTGTATATGTGATCTGAGTAACAGTTATTGCGTGATATAAGATCATGAATGATTCTTCAGATTTTGAATCTTCGGACATGGATTTGATTCCTTTATGCAATCTATCTTTTTTATGGAAGAAGTTGGCGCTTCACCTGATGTTAAGTGAACGCTACACATAGACATCCGCAACGAGCAAATGAATTGCAGATGTGCTGCCTACCTTTAATGGACTGAGGAGAGGATAGACAGGAAAAAGATATTTTCTTCTCCTTTTGACACCAGACCTCCAGCACCTCACTCATTACACGAAACGCAGAATTGTACAATACTCCTACTTCACTTGGACTTCATAAAAGGCAATGTATTATGTATGTATGCATGCAGGAATGTATGTTCCCAGTAGACCGCAACGGCTGGACCCATTTCGATGACATTTTCATGAAACCTTCAGATTGGCCAGGAACGGGTCATGCTGTGGAGTTTGCTATCCGGACGAATCCGGAGCGGGATCACTATTATAAAATAATACTGATTTCCATGGCACAGCTCGCTTCTATATCCATATCTATGCGTACATGCTCCTCGCTCACGGATTCTCCTAACTCCGCCTTTCAATATATCAGCTGTTTATTCAGTTGAGTCTAATATTTACGCAATAACTAACAGCTTAGCGGGGCCACGAGTACTTGGCAGGAAGGAGTAGGGAGTAAGACGGAACTTCAATTATAGACCTCGATATCCGTGTTGTTATTTTTTGTGAATAAATCTTTAAAAGAAATATTATTAGTATAGGATAAGATAATATAAGAAATTTATACCCTAATCTGTTACTACACCTGGACCTAGATTATATGTTAGAAAATATAATATTTTATATGTAATAAATCACCGAGCTAAATCTGGGGCCAATAGTGTTAAATCGCAAAAATCAACCGGTGAATTACACAAGGGTTCAACTTAATTTGGTTTTATTAGTTGTTTTTGTAACATATAAACGTCCTGGTCAAATAACAGATGAGGGTATAGATTTGTTATGCCGTATCTTAGACCATCATATACATCTTAGGTAACAATAAAAAATAAGCGTAATGTCACATCAGGTCGTTTGATGGAAAGCGGAAGATCTCGACTGCGCCTGTCTTTGTCAGACCAACCGATATTTTTAAGATTTGGAAAAAAGAGTATCAAGGAGAGTCTGAATCTAACTTAAACTTGATGCTTATCTGACTGTATCTGAATACAAAAACAATAACCTTTTAACTGGAGAATTTAAATTTGTGTTTTTGAAGTTTATTTATTTTTCCTTACATCCGAGGTGAGGTAAATGTTAAATTTGTTATAGGTCATGATGTATTACTATTACTACCTAACCACACCTTGCAATCATTGCTAAATATTATTTAAAAAAAAATAGAGAAAAAATCTTTATTGGTTTGTTTCTTTTAAGAAAATTTCTGTATTCATTTTTTCAAGTGCAATCGTTTAACGGTACTGAAGCGGATAGATTTTTATATATTCGATATTTTTTTTTTTTAATTTTATTTGCTTAATTTTTCTGCATATTTTTATTGTTTTTAAAGCTCTATCCTTAGCCTTTTGTTTGTATATGCATTAACATACTATTATTGATAAAATATATCTGATAACAGATGTCCAAGTTACATATCTTGGTTGGAGTTCAGTTAACTTGTTCCCATTACGTGCTCCCTAATCTTACGTTCGAACATTTTATTTCCGCAAGACAATCCAGCCTTTGTCACAGCATAATTATACGGAACTAAATCGGGCAACGTGTTCCGTGTTGCCATTATCAGTGGCGTTCTCTGGCAGTGCGGTGTCGCGTGCCTCGCATGTTAATACATGGACGGACAAAGACCCGTGCTGTGCTGTGAAGACGCCACGCTTGCGCGGTACACGAATAGTTGGATAAATTTTTCCAATTTGTATTTCGTCTTAGCCGAAAAATACCGTTTGCGACTGATATCCGTCCGTATTATAGTAGTATAACAGTTATCTATCGCATGAGGAATAATAATGTCAAGCATTATAATCGATGTAAAGTGATGAGAATATAAACCAATAATTTTTCAAAAGTAAGGAAGACTAAGAATTCATAGTAACCTCCCTGATTTTTTTCCATGTTATGTAGGGTCGACACAGTCGACAACCCTCCTCGGAAATTGAATTTTATTAATATATTGTAGTAGTAGGGGGCTATTTTTCCGCAACTCCACGACCAGCGCGTATTTTGCGTGTAGTAGTATTTATATATTAAAAAAATACTTATAAGTCTTTCATATTTTTATTAAATAAATATACAAAAAATCTCAAATTCCCAAAGTTAAAACAATTTTTTACTTAATATTGTAATTAAGATTAAACTAAAAACTTCTTTACTCTCCTCTTAAAACATCGTTAAGCTTAGAACATGCTGTATGATTCTATAACATCATAATAAGTTGAAATAAAACATAGACGTAAACAGCACTGTCTGCTACAACATTTGTCTTTGCTAACAAGGGGATATTAATGCGAAAACAGAAGCAACTGGCCAGGACTGCATCGTCGCTGCTAAATTGCAGCGTACTGTTGTGTTACAGTTGACTTAGTAGATATGTATCTAGTCTACAATGTCTTGTTCTTTGTTTTATTTTATTTTTTTATGGAAGTATTTATGGATCGACATTACGTAAGTTGTAATTGTACAGTCGGGGCCGCTCGCGGTATTCCACTTGATACACTACTACTACAGAAAAATTGCCTTGTTCCTAGCTACGAGACAATCTCCGCCATTTCTTACAAATAACCAATTAGGTAGCAGTGAGTTGTGCAAACGAATAGTAAAATGTAGTCAGTCGTGTACTGCTATGCATCCCTATTCTTAAGTTTTACGACCTCTGCTATTCAGACATTATTTCTGAATCTATTGTTATAATATTGAACAACCATTTTCTCGTACGAACACGTTATGTACTAAAACGTTGACGCTTTTAAACAGGAACACCACCGCCCGCCCTGATACTACATGTCTTTTGTATTGATTAAGTAATTGCTTAGACTTTTTAAATGATCACCAGTCGATCTTTAAGGCTATCATAAAGAGTGCCACCACCGCTTTGCTTGTAATTTTACAGGATAATTCATTCATATCTGATCATTCATATCAGGCAAACGAGCAAGGTCACCTAATTTAAAGTCTTCCATGAACTTCCGCAACACTAGAGGAACTGCAGATGCGTTGATCGGTCTTTAAGGAAATTGTATGCTTTCTTCTAGAAAGACCCTAACTTTTATTGAATGTTATGCGCCCACTGCCCGATCCGATAAATGGTTTCAGAATTATTCGTGATTTTCGCGAATCGAAGTTATTTTTTTTTACAATTTTGTTTCGGTTAAATTAATTATGCTCTGGTATTAAGGCCGTAGTCTCACCAAATATTGTCATGGCCAGCTTGTCTCACCGTTAAGAAGCATATCAGCAATAGTCTTCCTAAGTTGTAAACGCGTTCAAATCGTTCAAAATATTATCAATTAAGGTTTATGAATCAATACGTCCTTTATTCATATTGTAATTATTTTATTACTAATGAGGCAATTGTCTTAATGACATTGTAAGATTATACATACAAACGAGCAAGTAGCTCACCTAATAGTGACCGCTACTCACAGGCATTTGCAGCAAGCTAATGAGTTGCAGATGCGTTGCCTACCTTCAACGTACAGAGAAGTGGATGAATAGAAAAAAAATGTGACAGTCGTCGTTAGTGCGTAATTGTTATTTAAGAATTAACTAGTTCTTGACTACAATTCCAAATGATATTAAGTGACGTTGTGATAGAAAGATGGTGCCTACTAATTTAGCATTAGCTTTTTTGTGACTTGTCGCTGTTTGCCTGGAGGTTACACCAGGCTTGAGGTGGCTGAATGCAGAAGGCGCCAAGCCTAAATCCCTTCAAGAGTAAAGGGGTTCAGCTCCCCAGAGAGGCTGTTACTCTATTATTATTACAGATTGAGCATTACCCACGTAATAATTGGTTAGGAAAAACATCTGAATACAACTGAATTTGTCCGAATCGGAGATTTTATGGGTAACAACGATCACTTAAGACCACGCGTAAAACAATTGTTTGCCTCCTTATTCATGAACGCTCTCTCACCACTGATAGAAACAATGGTTGTATGTTTGTTTGTTTTAACCCTATGCGTTCCTAAATAATTGATCAAATTATAATGAAATTTTGTCCATGTAAGGTTTGTGGCACAAAAAACCTATATACGTAATAAAAGTTTGTCAATAATAATTAACCTTTTTGCAAAATGCATTTGAAAAGACGTCGATGAAGTAAAATTAACTCAATAGATTAAAAAGTTAATTGTTTTTAATTACACTTTTTGCATAATGTTTTAAAATTATTGATATATTTGAAGATTATTCAATAAACATAATATAGTAAAATATGACAGCAGTATAACCTTGCCGAGATAATATATCATCATCAGCAAACAATCTAATTCGTCGAGTCTAGAGAACAATATCAAAGAAAAAAAACAGCTGAAAGCCTGTCAATTACGTAGGTCTGTAGACTACTTTTGTTACACAGCTCATCAGCACTCAGTAAAAGAAAGCGCAAAAACATAAAATTTTCCCAAATTGAATGTCAACAATCTGACAGACGCTCTCGAATAAAGCCGACGAAGTTTTCCTTTTGTAAGCAAATTCCTTAACTCGCGTACCCCATAAAACAAGGACGTGCTAAGCTTCGAATGGCGTAAATGTGAGCGCAATAATAATGCTCTTAGCCCTTGGGACTGATTCACCGGAGGTTTTCCTGGACGGCACTATTGTGTTCATAGCATTAGTGTCGGGTGGGTCAACGCATTCGCATGTGCGCATTGGTACGCGCAGTCGGACGTACTGGGTTCGTTTTTGTGTACCATCGCAAGCACGGCTAGTGAAGTAGCACGTTCATCGATATTGCTAAGATCGACTTTGTGGACTATCGATATAATATAGATCGACAGCTCTGCGAACGAAGGTATATTCTTCAATATTATATCGAATAATTTTTAATTAATTAATTCATTTAATATATTTAACTGAACTTGCGTCTGCGTTCGACTGAAATTTAAATGTAAATGAAATTTCAATTCGATATTTAAAATCGTAACGTTTATTGTTAACCGTTACGATTTACCGTTGCGTGTCCCTTCGCAAATCGAGAGCGGAGGAATCTAATCGTTTGCAGTTAATTACGTACCGGTTAATCGATATTGAAGTCTAAGCTGTAGTATTAAAGTACATCCATTAGTTTCGGAGTTATGTTGGTATAAGTGCATAAGCGTTCAATGATCTAAAATAAAGGTGTGTACTGACCTCAAACAATTTATTTCTATACACATATAATGAATGCATGCGTATGCTGTTTGAAAATATTACCTTCTTATTTTTAAAAGCATTAAAAATATAAATACGCAATAATACATTTTAGTTTAATTAATTAATTATTATTTAATTAATTAATAATATATTAATTATCACTGTCAGTTACTGACCCATTGTTGATCCGTTATGCCAATCGTTATTTAATCAACTAATTAAATTAATCGATAGCATAAATAAAAACGTAAATAAAAGCATATAACTTACTCAATTATGCATTAATCTAAACTAATAAAAGTAAATTGTTTATATTTACATCGTCGATTTCACTGCTGCATTCCAATGTGTACGATTGACCACTTTTGAAGTCTCGAATAAACAATGTGACATTGTATTGTGAGTCAATGGATATTGTCTTTACAGATCTTTTTGTTTGGCACAAATGTGTTTTGTTATTTTATTATATGGCAACTTTATGATTATTTGTTTCTTTGTTTATTAATTTCTTTTATTTTCTTTGTATCGATTTAATCATTAGCATAATAATGTGACATTGTTTAACGTTCTTTTGTTAATCAATATTTATGTCCGAATGGCAGACTTCTTCTATCAAATGATGAGAATAAAGATTAAATGTTCTTAAAGGAAAATAAATTTAAAAAATGGTAAAGCAACTTCGATCGATTTTGAATTTCGTCAGTTTATAACCAAACTAGGCAAATTTTATTTAAACTAGAATCATGCACAATTTGATGTGTCATTTTTGTATTAATTCGACCGAGTCTATGATTCGTTCAGTTCACTATTTGCTGACAGTTTATAATATGCCCAGTCCGATTGTGTATTGACGAACTTCACAATTGATCCGCGACGTAACCATTACAAAGAAACTTCACACAATTTTTTTGCTTAAATGGAAATCAAACTCGGTACCCGCGTTACAGTACTGTACTCTTACTATGCAGTACAATAGTAGTTATACTATAGTTTATTTTATTGCAAGATATGATTATTGTAAACAAACAAACGTCATTTACCATGCATGGCGGTCATTACACTTTTTATAATTTCATCGGAAATGTTGTAATTTTGTGGAGATCGTGAGATAAAGTGAAGTGAAATTGTATATATATGAATAGCTAATGTTATAAGGTGATGTGAGAAAAAGTTGTTTTCTGAAAATATTTTGGAATTTACAAATTTCAACGTTAAAATCTTTGTTTACAAAAATAACAACTTGTTGTGAAACAAGGTATACTAACAGTTAGAGTACGGGATTTCAAATTTGACTGCTTAGATAAATATGATTTAAAATCATTTTTATTATATTAATTTAAAACAGAGCAATAAGTTTTAAAAAGCTAAAAAACACAAGTCCCATTACATATAGCATCCATAGTTATATATTAACACCTAGATGGCGTTATACTCAATATTAATAAGATCACAAATCCTGAAGTTCCTGGTAAGGATAATGGGACAAATTATTTCAAATTATTGCAATGTCATTGGACCTTAATAAATGAGCAACATTTCAAATTAAGCTGACCTTTTGTAGGGGATCAATCACGTTCAAAGAGTCCATTACAAACAAACTAACAAACACAAATACATATATACGTAACTCACCAAGCTAATAAAACTGTAATAAAAAGCGTGTTTGTCCTTGATATTATTTTCTAGGACACTTCGAAAACTTAATATAGATTATTACTTTCTATGAGACCGGTTACCGGAGAGCTGGTTGAGAAATAATACGTTTACCGGAGATTTATTCGGTCACACTGTCTTGTTGAAAAACGTGTTTTTGAGATTTGATATTTAATTCATAAATATTTGAGGTAAGATTATTTTAATTCTATTCTAATTGGCCAAAATGGCCACATTTGGTCGATTTCAAATATAGAAACTTGAAAAGTATATAACATAGGACGATTAACGACATACTTAAGAAAGGCGATAACGAAAAGTTGCGAATGACGAACATGTATGCGTAGATGTATGGATGTAGAAGGAGAGGGAGAAGTGTGCCTGGATAGCGCTTTGGGGAAGAGAAATCAGTGATTTCCTGCCTACCCCGTCTGGGTTACGGGCGTGGGCGCATATTTATTTATTTAACTTCTCCGAGCAAATAGTTATATTATGTATTTCTAGAGATTGTATAATGTCTCATTACCCGTGATGCTCAAACTGATCATAATGAGAGGTTTTTGTTTTAACGTAGGCTAGCACTAAGAAAGGATTTTTGAAGAATCATCCCTTAATAAAAAATAATCCTAGGGCACATTTTCTAATATAAGTTGACCTTATATCTATATGAACAAGCATATTAAATAGGGTTCAGCTTAGGCTGGATTTTTCGATTAAATTAAATTTCACGGTGGGTGAAGCCTCAGGTTGTGTTTAATAAAAGATAAGCATCTACCATTTATTTATTATTTTCTGCATAATTATGTGACGAACTACTGTTTGAAAATGGAACACCCTCTATCCTGCAGGATAATTTCTTTGTTGTAAATTCACATCTGAGAACTTCGACTGCTCATAAATTTCAAACTGAACTGATGTTTGTTATTCCAAAGTTGTCCGATTACTAATTGTCGGCTTTATCTATACGATAGTTTTGGTGGCTGCGTGTTTGTTCGCCCCCGTGAGCCAGTTACAGCGCGAGGCGGACTGATAGTGGGGTCTATGTTTTCTACTCCTAAACCGTATAGTGATAAATCAATAACGTCTGGATTGTTTGAATTTGTGTCCACGAAGCCACCTTAAGTCTCCAATTGGAGCCGTCGTCCAGTTCAGTCATTCGTTTCCCGCCAAACAGTTTTTTCCCGCTTTGTAATTTAAAAAATGACGGTTTATGTTATGAAATCGTGTAATATACCTCAAAGAAAGAGTGTACGAAGATCACATTACACAAGTAATTAATTAATTTTATGATGTATCCTAAATGTATACACAACTAAATATAAAATTTTAACAATGACAATGCGACGCCATAACATGTTATAAGTGTTGCCAACTATACATTACAAAATATATAAGACGATGTTTTAAATAAGTGTTGTTAAGATAAGTTTTGTAATTCAATTTTAAGTTTACATATTTAGGCTGTCAGTCTGTCATCAGGCTGTATCTCATGAACCGTGACAGTTAGACAGTTGAAATGTTCACAGATGATGTATTTCTGTCGCCGCTATAAAAACAAATACAAACAGAATAAAATAAATATTTAAGGGGCTCCCATGGAACAAACGTGATTTTTATAGAGAATGGTACGGAAACCTTCGTGCGCAAGTCCAACTCGCACTTCGCCGGACTATTTTATGTCTACATTGACCGATAACTTTTACTTATCTGCAGTGTTACTGCAGTAATTATTCGAAATTGAGTTTAATTCGGAATCAGAAAAAAGCCGATCTGACTATTTTTTTGTAGATTTTTAAGAACAAGATAATAGAAATACGATTTTAATTTAATAAATTTGGTAAGGCATAATGGATTAATTTTATATATTATAGGCTTATGTGACAACATATATGCTCTTCTATGCAAAATTAACTAACGTCACAACACAATATATACTTTTAAATTTTACCATGTGACTTTTTGTTACGGCTGAAAATCGATTTGAACAATGGAAATATCGATTTTTGCGAATATCGACAACAACCGTAAAGTCGATTATTAAATTAATATATGCATAAAATGTCCGCATCATAAAAGCAGACAATACGCCCTGATTGAAAATCTTATTAGCGCCTCGAACAATAACACAAAGCGTTATATTACGAACAAAGTAATAATTTATTAACATAACTCGATTGTAATTCGAACATTCCCAGATGTGAGATATTGAATTGTCGTCGGATCCTTAACACGCTTGCTGACAATTTGTTAACAGTGAATAGGGACGTAATGATCTATCGACAGTTTTATCGATAAATAGCAATCGACCATTAGTCGTTTTTTTTTCTATAATTTACTAATATATTTTTTTTAATTATTCCAACTTTGGTTCCGTTTGTGCTACGACATGATTCACAAAAATAGTCGAATGGCGGATTCGAGCCTACGACGTTATGTGTTCAATATTAGGCTAATGGCGCTTCTAAGTTGAGGTAGGTTTTAGCACGTAAATTAGTTTCTTTTGTAGAAAATAAATAACTTATTTAATGTAACAAGATAATGTCGATTTTATGTATTTTTTATGAATATTGCTGAACCGCAAGATGGCGCTGCAATAGCAATGTTCTTAAAATGATAGCCAAGTTTTTGGTTCTCCTTATTTGATAACAACTATAATTAGATGACAACCATGTTGCACCTAAATACCGTAACCAATATTTACGTAAAATTAATGTAAAATAATTATACATATGTGTATATAATGCGCACATACCATAATTAAGCTATTACAAGGCCGATCACATCCATGAAATACTTTTTATAATAAAATTATTTACAATGTCTGTATTGAGGTCGTAATTGTTATCACTAACCTTTTCTCATTATTTGTGCATACATTACGATCAATCTTTTGCATTGATTTTCATATGTTACGTCCTGGGTTAAATAATATATTACTATTTTAATTTTTTAATAACAAAAATACTTTAAATATTGAAATATTTTTATTTCATTTTAAAGTACATATATTCCGATTTAATAATGAATAATGAGAAAGAATGTGTGGTAAATATTTATATTTAGAAAATAGAATATAGGATATTTATCCTCCTGTGATTATATGGCAGCGGTTCATTCCTCTATAGGAATTCTCGCCCTACAGTTGACCTTGACACTGACATATTAAACAAAAAGATTTACCTTACTTTTCAAAATAATACAACTAAAACTACCAATATTTGATATAGTAAAGGAAATTCGGGTTGGCAACACTGCTAGGTCACTGAGAAAGAATATCAACATTCGTAGTAGTTATTTTACTATGAGAGTTTATTAGGACACTATAGCACTATGGTAAGTGCAATGTCTCATTCAAAAATACTAGGTTAAGTACCACGACCTCAATATAGAAGTTAAATCATAAAATGCTGTTCAACGTACATACATGCATAGAAGCTGCCAAACGATAGCGCGAATTCTTACAGCGCAGCGCCATCTAGTATCGATAAAAGAAAAATCATTCCATCTCTATGACCAAATTTGCCTAAGTTTAACAATGCTGCGGTCTCGTAAAGGTCCGTAAGGTAATCCTCGACATTTGAACGCAGCAATAAATTATTTGCAGAATCCTTCTAATGGGCTTAGAAATTAAATAATTGCTTAGGAGTTGCACGACCTACTGCCTTCTATACATTGTTTGATCATCCGAAATAAGTAGTCAGAAGTGACATACAAATATGAAATCCGTGTTGCGGATCCTACTAACATCTTGATTGTGTTTAATGTTTATTTATTTTATTTAATACTTTAATCTCGACCCTATTGCGTAGTGGTTAGAGTAACTTGTTACGGACTTTGGTTTGGTTTTCGATTTAAGTAAAATTCTTTGTTGGGTGCTTTCTCAAAAATCACAAATGTTCGTTTGTTTCCTGAACCATTGGACCGATTTTGATGGTTTTGTGTGTTTGAGTGGAATAATTTAGATTTACAATTGAGACCGGTAGGTGGCGCTACAAGCTCAACAATTAAAAAAAACTCATGGAACACATGAGACATTTTATTTTTTTTAAGAATAACGCAAAACGTGATACCATTTTATTTTGGTTTTCTAATTTATTTATCCAATCGAATAAACAGCACGGCAAAGTATTCAATAAGGAAAAATTAACATTAATTTTATAAATTAAAATTTTAGATAGATAAAACCACAAATTTTAACGTTTTTTATAAAGTGATTGTTAGGATTTTTTAAATTTGAATTGGGTGTTATCCACGAAATAGAAAGTGATCTTAACTTATATAAAGAAACTATATTTCTGCTATTACATAAAATGAAAAAAAAAAAACATTTTTCCAGCAACAAAATACCTGTATTACTACACGTAACAAAAATCTTCGCGCGCCGGAATTGTAAAAAAAAAGAAAAAAGTTCGCACCATCATTAAACTTATTGAGGTTTAAAAAAACGTTTTATAAGAAATTCAAGCCCCTATCACAGTAAAAACGCTATAAACAAAACGAGTTAAAGCCCCATCCACACGTCTTAACCTTCGCGTGAAGCTAATGCCCCCATTCGACTCGGGTCAATGACACGAACTTGAAAAAAAAGAAAGATGTCGCCCATCGCTTACGCATTGTATGCAAATGTCAGGCAAAAACTCGCAGCCCAGTTTCTTGGGGTCTTTTATCATTCTATTGTACGGTATGACGTGTTATTAGTTCTTAGGATTTAACTTTATAGGTTAGTTGGCATGATACAATAAAGGTCAACCTCGTACGGTTATTATAAAGAAATACAATAAAATAATAATAATATGACATTACTTCATTTTGGATATTCAAGTTAATATTTGGAGAAAGATTAATTCGATTTAATATTAAACGCCTTGAATGTAAACTAGAATGGTTATAAGTTATAACAGATGGGTAACTAGCGCCATCTAGTACAATAAAAATATACTACATACCATGTATTCATATCCATTTAATTTTTGTGCTTGTACTCAAGTTTGCTTTGTGTTTGTTTCATGTACAATAAACGGGTTATTTAAATTACGAACCTATTACGGAAAAATAATAAAAAAATACGTTTAGTGGGCCGTGAGAGTAGGTCATCGGTCACTTCGTTTTCATACATACAAATACCTATTTTATATTAGGCGGCCAGCCTTATCTAGAATGTTGCCCACTGCAGGGGCACTGGCCTCCTCTCCGAGAGAGGGAAGGGGCCGTAATCCACCACGCTAGCCCAGTGCGGGTTGGTGGATGTCACATGTCTTCGAGTTTATTGGTTCTAAGACATGCCGGTTTCCTCACGATGTTTTCCTTCACAGATTTTATATTAGGGCATCTAAAATCTCAGACGAGTCGGTAGTAATAATATATATGATACTAGCCACAGCCCACGTCTTCACACGCGTAAAATAACTTCTTATTATATTTCAATATATGAAACATTACCATTTACCTCGGGAACAGAGTCGTTGTGTTAAAGCGTAACAAACTTACATTCGCATTTATAATATTAGTTAGTATAGCATTTCCGGACCATTGAATCCGGCCTCCGTTTGCCCGGATTACGTTAAAGTTACAATGCAGTACTATTACTCTGTTGGACATCGTAAATCTGAACCGGTTGGTGTAATAAAAACTGTAAATATCGCAATATAACTAAATATATGGATAAACGAAGCATCAAGAATTAAAAATACATACAAAAAGTTAGTGTACCGTTTTATTCGTTAAAATTATAGCGTAAGATACAAACGTTGCGCGTAATAATAATGATTACGCGTCGGAGATAAAATTTACATTTGTTTACGCGTACCGTAACAACACATTTAAAAGTCGATTAAATTTTTTTGTAAGCGTATATCGCTATAGCTATATCGCTTAGGATGTTACATCTGTTTCTGTAAGAAATGTTCAATAAAATGTTGAAATTAAACAAATATAAATTATAACCTAAAAACTTGACAAGGATAATGTCGATTTTAATGTCGACGGGTGGGTTGGCGTGATTAGTAAGATACTCGCTTTTCGCGCCGCAGGTTATGGGTTCTATTCCCATCCGGGACAGACATTGGTGAGCATAAACATGTCTATTTGTCCTTTGATCCCCTGCCTTGTTTCCACTTTATGTAGGGTCGGCAAAACACGTTAGTGATATAATTTTTAGTTAAAATTGAATTGAGCGACAAAATGAAACAATATTCAAATAATCTTCGGTGTTGATATAAATCAAAGCACGTCATTAAATGCGGTTATGTGAATCACTTATTACGCTATGATCATACAGTGTGGCCAGACTGTCGGTGTATCTAAATTTGATGCCCAGCTAAGTTAATGTAAAACCAAAAGTGACAAAAGTGAAGACACTTAAGTCGCCAATTGGCATCTACGTAAGTCAGGCGTTTCTCGCGGTAAGATAAAAGTCTCAGTGTTTGTAAATAAAATCGGCCAAGTGCGAGTTCGATTCGCGCACGAAGGGTTCCGTACCATTATTTATAAATCACGTTTGTTGTATGGGGCTCCCATAAATTTTTATTTTATTCTGTTTTAAGTATTTGTTGTTATAGCGGCAACAGAAATATATCATCTGTGATAATTCTAACTATCACGACCGACTTACCAGAATGAATTTTATTTCAATGTAAGTTTTGTTTTTAACAGGGACGTCGGCACTCTTTGCATTGTTTATCATCTTTACCAGGGGGACTGTTTCGAAGAATTATTTTTGAACAATTCCTCCCTCTGATTTTCGTCATCGTACAACATTGCTCCAAATTCCATCCACAACACCATGATGTTTGGTTGGTGTGGTTTGTGCGTAAAACCGCTTTGTGGAATGATCTGTCTCCTGTGGTGTTTCCTAACAAATACGACTTAGGGTCCTTCAAGAATAGAGCGTACTCCTTCCTTAAAGGCCGGCAACGCATCTGCAGTCCTTTGATATTGTGGATGATCAGATTATCTGTTGCTCGTTTGCCTCTTCTCTTATAAAAAAGACAGTAATATCAGTCCCTTTATTCCTAACAAATTAATTAGACTTATTGATCAGTAGAAATGCAGTCCTTCATACGTATGTTCTCCTGGTATTTTTGTTTGGAACTTTTATAAACTCCCGTTAATCATGAAACATCGACAATAAATGTAAACCAGTAGAATGAATTTTGTAGATTTTTAGCATTATGTGTAGTAACATAATTAAGCTAATATTTTTGGATTTGTAAGTTACCAGCGTCAGTGTTTCCGTCCGATTATGACGTGGGTACCTTCAAGAGAAGATAGAATAGGCTGTTGCTAAACTAGTGTGTACCATCTTTAGACCACATCACCATTTAACATCAGGTAGGGTTGTGGTCAAGCGCTAGTTTATTCAATATAAAAAAAACTGTATGTCTGTTAATTCAATAATAATTTCGATTGATTCATAACAATCAGCCGTCCATCCTGACTGATAACAAAACGTTGCCAAACAAAAGATTACGAAATTAATGTTGACACATACGTTGACAAATAAATCATTTTCAAAATGGCGAAACACACACATTTCCTACTAGTTCCATAATTACGATAAATAATAATCTTATCTTTGACTTTTAGTAGGAAATCGATTTTATATCGATGCGACTACGTATACTTTAGACTTCACACAAAATGTTTCTTTAATTATAATTTAAAAACTGAAATGAAACTCGCAACTAGTTGTGTAAAATAAAGTTTTACAAATGTTTAACTAGGTGGGACTAGGACTTTTTTTTTAAATTATTAGCACGGTTACATGCACTAAGAGTACAGCCTTTGTATTTCACCAACCTGGTTGGTATAAGTTTATCTAGGACGATCTCTACCACTCACTTTCGCAACATAAATTTCGCTTCAATCTAAATAATTAATTACATAATTTAAGTTACATACTTAACCACTTAAAACAGTAGGAGTTTATACATAGATGTTTGTACAATAGCTCTAATTATGTTTATAGCAAAAATTAAGTTTATTTGTTATGGAAATCAACCTGTCAACGTCGCAGTTACAATAGAATCCGCGGAAAGTCCGCCCCTATCAATTATGTCTGGCTATCAACAGACCACCATTTCTATAGCGTGTCAAGGTGTACCCTAAATATTCTAGATGCGTCTAGTGGCCTGCTGTCAATCGTACTCAATGACATACTGGTTATTCCACAGAGAGTTTTAGAAATGTAATAATAATCTAAATTAATATTATACATGCGAAAGTTTGTATGTATGGATGTTTGTTACTCTTTCACGCAAAAACAACTCAACGAATCTGGATGAAATTTGGTAAAGAGATAGATTATAGTCTGGAATAGCATGTAGGCAACTTTTTAACCCGGAAAAATGTACGGTTCCCGTGGCATACATTTTTTTTACAGTTGCATATCTATGTTTATAAAAGGCGATGTGTGTATGTATGTTCTCTGTAGATTCCGAAACGGCTAGGGCGAAGCCGGGGTGGGCCACTAGTAAACATAAACGTGTTACGTACAATAGTCGGTTATAATGCAAAACGAAACGCGATCAATTTTATTTTATACTGAATGAATTCAAAGTCCACATATAACATCGTTTGAAACAAGATTTAATGATACTAGCTGTGTGCCGAGCTTCGCTCTGCGTTGTCTTTTATATGTAAGATCGTATATTTTAAATATAGCGCCATCTAACAAAGTTATACAACGACAATGCTCCAACAATAGATAATGTAAAACCTATCAAAAGATGGCGGGTTATGATATTTATAATTTAGTCTCTTTTCTAATCAGTCATATCACTTTTTTAATTGAATTAAATAGTATTTCATAGATTACCATAACGACGTCACTGTTTGACGTCACAAATATTTATTTCGTTAAGAGATTTAATTATGAAATTAATAAATATAAAGCAAAATAAATAAAATATGACGAACAAAAATTTAAAAAAAGTTATACGTTACAAAATCGATGATATTTATTTTAATCGATATATTATAATCGTATAAATGTAATAATATTAAGAACATACTTAATATTCATGCAATAATGTTACCCTTTTCGAGTGCATCAACCCCTTTATAATGAAGGTGCGTCGAACCCAGGAACCGGTCAGTCAGGAATCCGAATAAAAGTTTGTAATACTCCACACTATATACTACTACACAAGTATAAAAATAATACTTAAGATAGGAATTTATTAACAGATGGAAAGTGGAGATAAATATTTAAGAATGGGCTATGAAAGTGTATAGTAGCGTCCATAGACGAAGCCATATGTACAAACATATTGAAAGATATTTTTGTGTCTTAATTATATTAAAAATAGGCAGTCGTAAAGACTTTCGGCAGAAGGGAAAAATCAAAATAGTTGGGAAGGGAATAAATGAAAAAAATAGGTCAAAACAATTCCAAATTCAAATAAGCATGTTGCATGACGACCATGTTGATCTTCAGAATCTACAAGATTTGCCGCTAACAAATATCCTCTAATGCGTCTAAAGAAGTTGTCACTTCAACATTTTTTGGATTGATAACTTCTCATTGCATAGGATTATGAATAACTTTTCTATGACTGAAGGTCTTCAGAAGAATATCCTTCAAGCTTTAACTTGTAGTACGTCTTATTATTATTTAAACAATGAAAGTATTCGGGTTTCTATATTTTTTATACATGCTTCTATTATTTTGCTTATTTGATTAATTGATTTGTTAAGTAGTTATGTGTTGAAAGGGTTATTTGCGAATTACCATCATTCTACTCTTGAACGTGCCTATGACATAACACTAACGCCGACATTATGTTTTCACCCTGTGCTGTGCGCACGATAATCGAAGATTCAAATCGATGTTAAAATCGATATATCCATGGACGATTGTCCATGTCATCCATGATAGAATATTGATAAAAGGGAAAGAATGTAGATTCGTCATAATTCTATTGCACGCTAATTATAATTGTTTGGTAATCTAATCCAATAGACTATTATTAACGTTCTAAGACTTGTCTGTAATTTCAAAGACCTTACGTTCTGTAAAGTGATGAGGCAAACGTAATAGAGAAAAACAGTGGGTAATTGTGTTTGTCCGTTATAAAAACGATGTTAGGAATTGGATTCTATTCACAGCTAGCTTGACTCTTTTAAATTATGTAGGTGTACGTTACAGCCTCATATCTAACAATTCTAGTTAATAAGTTTGTGAAATATGGACGTACATCACTCATAATAGTGTCATTTAAGTCCTTAGTTTTACTAGTTACTCCAGTTGTGACAATAATTTAAACTATATTAATATAAAAGTTCATAATTTTTCTAGATAAAAAAACAAAAAAAAATCTGAGATTAATTTAGACTTTATTCGGAGTTTATGTTGCTCCTTATCTAGATGATAATATACTCGACTTGTGATTCATAGCTTCGTAACGGACGCGGCCAATTAGTGTCGCGCGAAAACTTCCGAAAAGAACAACATTAACTAAAACAATTAAACATAGCATCTGTCGCCTTGACCGCTTTCCTAACTTAACCGGGATAAAAAACTGTGCTAACGATTTTATTACAAGTTTTAAAATCACTCCAGTATCGACATTCCGTGTGACGCTGGCTCCACCATGTTAGCGGTTGGCCTACAATACCCGCGATATATAAAAGATACCTCGCACATGCAAGTTCAGTTTTGTATCACCGCTTCAGCCGAAGTCCGCGTTTAGTATTAATTTAAAATTATTATTTTTTTAGAACCGGCCATGAGGCATTATATGCTGAAGCTACTCTTCGGAGTAGGCTTACTCGCTTTTGCCAAATGTGGGCCACCTGGGAAACCCTCACTTGGCTGGGGTGAACGAGTCTTCGCGATCGTCGAGGTCAATCAAGCGGCAACCGCGTACAATCAACTCGTCACCAGAAAAGATGGCGCTGATGTCACAGTATCATGGAACGTTTGGTCGGGAGATCCTGCTGAATCTGCGAGGGTCCTGCTGGATGGAGATGAGTACTGGTCTGGAACCTCAGGAGCGGCGTCTACAGCTACATTCAAAGTCACAAAAGGTGGCAGATATCAGATGCAGGTTGAACTGTGCAATGCTGACGGATGCTCGACGAGTGAGCTCACTGAAATCGTCGTAGCTGATACCGACGGCAGTCATCTACCTCCATTAATGTATACCCTTGGAGAGAAAAATAAGCCATTTAAACAGACTTCGGGCAAAGTTGTTGGAGCTTACTTCGTGGAATGGGGTGTTTACCCACGAAAATTCCCAGTCGATCGTATACCAATTCCTAATCTGACTCATCTTTTGTATGGTTTTATTCCAATTTGTGGAGGCGATGGCATCAATGACAGTTTAAAGGAAATCGAAGGCAGTTTTCAAGCTCTTCAGCGTTCATGCAGTGGCCGTGAAGATTTCAAGGTTTCCATTCACGATCCTTGGGCTGCTCTTCAAAAGCCACAGAAGGGCTTGTCTTCTTGGAATGAACCTTACAAAGGCAATTTTGGTCAGCTGATGTCCCTTAAACAAGCTAGGCCGGACCTTAAAATCCTACCTTCCATTGGGGGCTGGACTCTTGCTGATCCTTTCTTCTTTTTCACTGACAAAGTGAAGCGGGACCGCTTCGTTGATTCTGTGAAAGATTTCCTTCAAACCTGGAAGTTCTTCGATGGTGTTGACATCGATTGGGAATTCCCTGGCGGTAAGGGAGCTAACCCCGACCTTGGTAGCCCGAAAGATGGAGAAGTTTATGTTGAACTAATGAAGGAGTTGCGCGAAATGTTAAACGAGCTTTCCGAAGAAACGGGTAAGAAATACGAGCTCACCTCAGCTATTAGTGCTGGATGGGATAAGATTCAAGTCGTAGATTACAGCGAAGCCCAAAAGTATATGGACCACATCTTCCTCATGAGTTACGACTTCAAAGGTGCCTGGTCCAACGACACCCTCGGTCATCAGACTCCCCTATATGCCCCTGCATGGAATCCCAAAGAAACTTATACCACTGATTTTGGTGTTAAATATTTACTTGCTCAAGGTGTGAACCCTAAGAAGATTGTGGTAGGTGTAGCTATGTACGGACGCGGCTGGACTGGTGTACACGGTTATGAAGGTAACAATCCATTCACTGGCAACGCCACAGGACCAGTAAAAGGTACATGGCAGGATGGTGTTGTTGATTACAGGGAAATAGCAAATGAAATTGCTATGGGCAAATGGGAGTTCCATTACGACAACGTTGCAGAAGCCCCATATGTGTTCAGGCCATCGACCGGTGACCTAATAACGTACGACAATCCGCGATCGACTATTGAGAAAGGCAAGTATGTGAGAAACAATAAACTGGGCGGTCTATTCGCGTGGGAGATCGATGCAGACAATGGCGAACTGTTAAACGCTATGAACATGGGCCTAGGAAACAGTCAAGCGTGAATCGGAACGGACTGCAGTCGTTTTGGCGTCAATGTGATCGTTATTTTAAGATTACTTTTAAGCAAAAGGTCTCAAAATGTAGAAAATAATTGTACGATTGGATGTAAATGTAATTTAAATTATAAAACTATAAAAATTTAAACACATTTTAATTTTAACTCCACCCGAAATAATTTAAGACAAAGTATTTTTTATAACATTGATAATAATTGTCAATATTACCATATTCTTTTAGAATTCTACAAAAGCTAAATAATTTAAATTTTAAAATAGTGTGAACATGCCTTTCGATTTCTTTAATTTGTTTACCAGTGCAAAACTTGTTTTCCCTTCCATTGCCACGTTCATTGAACTTGCTTCGGATGCATCCAGTGTACATTACGGTTATGTAAGTATGGGTTTGTGTTTTAAATTCAAATCTTCAAAAGCTTTTACATATTTACTACACTTTAAAAATATACTATATAAACGTCTTTCTTCTTAAAAAGAGTCTACATTAATTACAATTTAGAACTGCTTTTAATTTGATTATACGACCGATCTCGCAGCGTAACAATTAAAAGACTTTACTACAACCTCTTTATCCTGGATAAGATCTATGACACATTATGTATTAATCATTTAACAGTGGTAGAGCCCTCAACAACATCTGTTGCACGAATGTGCCGCCTCGACCGGTGAAATGCCACGACCTCACAGATGACAGGGTGTGAGGATTGGGCGAGGAGGAGAATGAATAGGAAAAGGAAATATAATTTTCCTGTCTCCATTAAAGGTAAGCAAACTATGAAACTCATTAGCTTGTTGCAAATGCTTATGGGTAGGGGTCACTAAACAACAAGCGAACCACTTGCTCGTATGTCACAGAATAATATTATAAATGGGAATATAATCTTGTTTGTAACTCTTTCGCGACATAGCGAGTCATCATGAACAAACACATTATCAGGGGTAGAGAATACATAGGGTACCTTGTATCCTAGATATATGTATCTAAGGACATCAATGCGAGTAAAGCCGGTGGTAAGAGATAGTTCATGATAATTGATAAACAACTATACATATCACATAAATACTTCTGCATGTTATTTATATATATGAACTTGGAAACAAAAGAAATTGGAAAAAAGGAATTAGATTATTGTAGGAATTGAAATAGTGTCCAGCTTAATTTAACGGTTTATTCCACTTTGATCACCTGGGTGATATGACCCAGGTGATCAAAGTGGAATAGTAGTATTCCACCTTGATCACCTGAAATTTAAATCACCTGAGTCACGTGATCTGGGTGATCAAAGTGGAATAAACCAATTTAAAACTGTTGATCATGATTTTGTGAGTACTGAATTCGTAAGATATGTGTGCACCTTGATCGTAAAGCTGGTTAACGGGTTTGAAAGCTTTCATTTGCGTTATCACCAGTAAGTTTTTAAGTTAAATTGCGGTCGTAAATACACTCAACAGAATTCAGAAACCATAAAATTTTGTAATTGTAAAAAAAGAAAATATAAAATTATTATTTCCGTGCCTAATGTTATTCTGAAGCTTGCATATAAACGCTAATTTTAGTGTCCGAGTGATATCGCAACGAGTTTTGCGATAGCGGATCGAAGTTGTCCCACAAGATTTGTATAACGGTATCAAATGTTTGTAGTCGTAAGACGAATGGTTAGCTTAGCTTTTTATTCTGCACTTTATGGACTCTAAATATACTTCATTAGGTCATTAATTTGATGCCGAAGGAGTAATTCAATGGATAATCTACGTTAAGGGAGGAAGATAAAGTGATTTGGGATTTCTATTCTTCGAAGCGCCAATAACCTAATGTACAAAGGTGTGAACTGCAAAACAAAGGACCTGACTGCAATTCCATTCGACTCGAAACATCAACAGACACAAACTTGAGCTTTTAAATTATAATAAAGAACAAAGCATTAAAAGAACTAAAGTTGATGTTATTAAACATTAAAATCGATGCGAGTCGGACTCGAGTACGAATGGTTCCGTACCATTATCTATAAAAAATCACGTTTGTTGTATGGGATCCCCCTTAAATATTTATTTTATTCTGTTTGTCAAAGTCCCTACAAAATACACGATTATAAGTTTGTGTTCGACTAAGGGTGATACAAACATTTTAATTGTACGTCCGTGTTGACTTGTTGTTCACGGTATGGAGGCAACATGCAAAAAATTAACGTCGACAAACTCAAAGTAAATACAAATAACACTTTACTAAGCTCGGGCCCGTGTTTACTGATGGTAGGGTGCTAAGATTGAGATCCAAGCGATCTGCATTTATTATTTTCATGTCTAAACTGTTGTGTAAAGATGTTACATACCACCAGATGGAGCGTCTGGGACCCAAAAGCCATCTTAAGTTTCCAATTGGCGAATTCGTAAAATCCAGCTCAGTCATTATATTTAACTTAATACAAATGAAATATAAAAGACGACAGATTAAAAAAGTGTTATTAAAATAAATTTTTGTACTTAGATTTAATTTTGATAAAATTTTTTATTTTAGTATATCTTCCAAAGGTTATTTGATATTTAAAATATTGAATATAATTTTCTTTGTTATTTTTTTCAATAATTGTTTTTTTATATACGCCGTTTGAATAGTCCTCTAAAGAAATATTATTTTTAAAAACTTAAAAAGGTATTATTTTAATTATGTTAAGCAATTTATATACCTTATTCTAAATTATTTACTTATGATTATTATTTGAAATATATTTGTCACGATCTAGTGTCCACGTTAAGTTTCTAACTTACAAAATGTAATGTAAAATCGAAATAAATAAATCTTAGCTTGTAACATATTTAATACATTCATATGATTATCCAGCCATCCAGATTATTATTATATGATTATCAAATAAATAACATACATAATTATTTATTTAATAATCATTATATCGCCTTGGAGATTTTTTTAATAAGTGCGATATTAAGGATAGCCATAATCGACCAATACATACATGTAGTGTAGAGGTATGTGGAATAGCATGGTAGGTGTACCTAGTCGTGTAAAATAAACACAAGGAAATTAGTTAAAGTAATATAGTTAGAAACTATTAATACAAAAATCCCTTCAAGTAATTGACTTAAACGAACACTATTTGTTACATTGCCGATATTTAAAACAAGGCGCGTCGTTAGTCGCGTTAAGACAGTCAAAGTTCGAAACAAATAAACATAATTATAAAAACTTTAGGTACACATCTAAATATTTAACTTCTGTAGAAATTGCTACGAAGCACAATTTTGAGATCACCTTTCTCACTTTATGCAATTTAAAACACTTTGCTACTTTTATTTCAAAGGCTATTTTAACCAACTGAAAGATTCTTCAAAGACGACCTTAAATCAACTACGGATCTACAGTTCCTCTGATATAATTGATGTTCATGGGTGGCCGCTTGGTTGTCGCCGACCTGTTGCTAGTTTGATCCCTTCTATAAAAAAAACATGATTGATTCGTTCGACAAAGACAAGAAGTCGCTTTATCTTTTTCTTCAAAAGTGACTACCCTATTATAATTACACCCCAGCTACAGCGAGTGTCATACTATTCTTAAAAATTAATATAAATCATTTTGTGACACACATCCTCAAATGTTGCTCACAGCACCACTTTCGAATGAATCATGCCTGTTTACAGATCCAAACAACTGATTGTACGAGGAAAAGGGGCCAGGCATTGTGTATCCACCTATATTTATTGCAGAGATATGTCGAGCACCTACAATTACTGGAAATAAACTATGCAATTAAACAACATACTGCGAATTTGTTTAACAGGAAAGTTAATGTTTAGATTTCCTACAGTTGGACTTGAATGTGTACAACATTTTCACATTACAATTAAATTTAATTCATTCATGTGTAAAGTAAACAAGCAAACGATTCAAATGATGTTAAGTAGTTAACACTGCCCGTTTACATCTGTGAAAACCAGAAGACAAGATTTACAAAGACTATATTTAAGAAGGAGGTCGTTCTAGGTAGAAAGGAGAGGAAAGAAGGAGAAGGTAGCAAACGAGCAAGCGGTTTAACGGAGCATCTGCAACAAGCTAAATTGCAGATACGTTACCTTCAAAGGACAGTGGAGGGGATATATATCTTCTATTCCGTTCCTTATTAGAAAAAGATAGGAAAGGAAAAGGATTATGATTAGACTTCCAGCACATAACTCATCAGACGAAACGCATTCTGCGTTTCATTTCACTTCACTTCTCTCTTACGCCAGTCTTCTGTGAGGTCGTGGTATTTCACCGATCGAGTCGCCACATTCGTGCAACAGATGGTGTTGCTCGACCACTGTTAGCAAGTGAATGTAGGTACATGCTCTTTTTAAATTAGTAAAATAATATAAGTATTTTTTAAGTTCCAGGACAGTTTCAAAAACACAGACTTTAATATTGAGAAAAGATTGTCTAGGAAATAAAATAAAAACAGTTTCCCAGAAAGACTCAGCTCCCTCTGTTAATTAAGACTACATCTATAATCGGGATTTTGTATTTCTTCTTTTGCTGGTTGACCAAATAGTAATCTGCCCCTGTAACTTAACTTTAACCTGGACAACGTTGAACCGTTACTTCACTGTATTTATTCCTCTTCTATCTGCGTACATAACTCAGTTAAAAGGTTTTTGTTCATCTTATAACCTGAAGTAATTCGTAAAATTATTTAGTACACAGTATTTATAATTAATTGTTGTTATTGCCTAATTTTGATGAATCCGTTTGTTAGAATCACAGAAAAAAGTATACGGAACACAATTTGCAATGAATAATTTATTATGTTGTAACTGATTTATGGTTAACTTTGACGAGGGTAAGGTATCGTATAAATCGACGTGGACCGCACTCCGTCCTGGAAAATTTAAGAGTGTCTATCGAATTCTTTGTACTATTTAGGGTCCTGTAATTTGGAAAACGATGAATTCCCCTATTTTTTTTATCTGAAGCTTTCGATGACGTAAAAAGGTTGAGTATATGAAATAAGTGGAGTGTTTGAAGAATTATTCCACTTAACGGGTGCGTCTCATCAACCCGTGGGCTGAGAAGGTGAACATATGGTGGAATTTTTTCCTCTTTACTAGACACTTATCGTTATATTTTGAACTATTCACACAATATCCTTATAAATTATAGCCTATATGTTATTCGGATATATAAGCTATATTATTGTAAAGTTTCATTAAAATCCATTCAGTAGTTTTTGCGTGAAAGAGTAACAAACATCTATACATCCATACATCCATACTTACAAACATTCGCATTTATAATATTAGTAGGATAATAATGTTATTATACTATACCAAAACTTCCAAAATATATATAATTATTTATACTAAACGAGCTGTGCCCCGCGGTTTAATTTAATTTATCCGATGATTTCCCAGCCTAAGCTAAACTCTATTTAATATGATTGATCATATAGATTTGAGGTCAACATACATTGGATTACAAGTATTTCCCCCGTACTTTCATACCCTACCCTTTAAGTGATGAATTTAGAAAAAAATATTTTTTAGTACTCGCCAACGTAACAACAGAAATCAATGTGCAAAGTTTCAAGTGGTTTGGGCTGTGCGTTGATGTGTCAGTCAGTTTCTTCTTTTATATGTATAAATAGATAGAAGTTTTAATGTAGTATATATAGATAGAACAGCGTGCTTCTGTTGAGACAGCTTAATTGTCTAATCGTTTCGATGATAAACCCCGCGATAAACTTGTTAACATTCATTTATATTACGACAGTTTAATTAACTATAAAATCATTAAACAAATCAATAAAATCATTAAGGAGTTATTAAGTAAGTAGACTTTATCATAATTAAAACTACTAACGTTCTCAGCTTCAAACTGCAACCAGCAAGACGGGTGAAACCACGGGGCACAGCTAGTCATGAATATAATGAGAAGAATAACGATAAGAGAAACCTTTGTTAAAATTTGCACCTTACAGTGAAACGTTTACAATGTCCAAAGAAATTGAGCACCAAGCGGATGACAACTTAATTTTTTGTTACAAACCATTGTGATTCTAATAATTTATCAACAAATTAAAGTAATAAATAAGTTAAGATATTTAAAAAGCTTTTAGGGCATACTATGATAAGACTAATTTAAAGTTATCAAGTTAATTTAAGCTATTATTTGTATAAAACCAGTTATCCACTCAATAATAAGTAGTGAAGTTGTGGTGAATAGTCAAGATAGATCTTAGTATTTTGTATGACAATATTACCATTTAGATAAATTTAAAAATGACTAATTAACAACATAAATTAAAAATGGTGTAGAATTTTATTCCCAAGCCACCACATAAGACACTAGAAACTACGGTTTTAATATTTATCAAACGAATTCATCTCTACAATGAATACGAGTATTTTGTGGTCTTATAATCGTTGTAGCTATTAAAATGTGTTTATGATCATCCATTACTTTAAATTATGCGACCTATTTAAGGCGATGCATTCAATTTTAATCGTACACTTTGCAGTCATCTGGAATCGTCACTGACAGAGGAAGCAAGATGAACAGTGTTGTGTGTTTGGTTCTACTGGTGATCGTTAGCATGGTCTTTGCAGATCCGTTGGGCAGTTTTCGAGGATGTCAGTACGTTCAGGGCCGATGTAAGCATATTATATTATAGTTTAGTTTTGCTGATACACTGTTTTTTGCTTGATTATTTGTATGTTTTTGTATTACTATCATTCTTCTGCCCTTTTCCCATTATATATGTTTCTTTCTTTTTCTTTCTTCCACTCTTTTCAGTTTACCGTCACCTCAGTATTCCCTTCTGTCTTGCTCATGTCATCCTTCACGCAATTTATCTTTTCTCAGGACTACCCTTACCAATGTATGTTTCCTCTTCCAAGTATCATTCTTGCAATGTTGACAATATTTTAGTTATCTATTGGGTAAGGTCTACTTGCGACTCCATTATACGACCTTTTGACTCCAAGGGTGCCCTGCGCATTGTCAATACGTTTAGCATTTCTACGATCAATATCTTGCTTTGCCTTTAGAATGACTTAAGGAATTTTATGAGATCGATTAAAAAACTTACGTCCTTGTATAAGCAAATAATCTACAACTGACTTAATTTGTTTGTTAACAGGTCTTCAGGAATGTGAAGAGGGTACTAGGGCTTACGTCAGGGACTGTGGCTACGTGACTCCGGAGGCGACTTGTGATGAACCGAACCCACAGCCCGATCTCCGAGGACAGGTTTGCGATTATTCTCAGTGCTACTGCGAGGAACCAACTGTGAGAGACCCCGTCACCAAAAAATGTGTCGCACTTGAAGATTGTACTAAAATTGAATAATCACTGCTTTTGTCCGAAATTCATAAATTGATTTTATTTGTTTGAAAATATAAATAGTTGCATCAATTTCTTTTTTTTCACCCGACTAATGATTGTACTATTTAAGCGCACACATACCTCACTCTTTAAAATTGGTCTGGCCTTTTAGTACAGATCACAATGGAACGTCTTATCTGGGCAAAATATTGTCATTTAAAAAAAAACCTCAAACCAGCTGAAAACGCACGACAATAGTTTAAAAATAAATAAATAATCAACAAAAAAGTCCTTGTATCTTAACAATACAATTCAAAATTGAATACACGAAAAATAAATGAAAAAAGTTCGTCGAAATCGTTTCAAATTTAATAAGCAACATGACTCGTGTTGCCGACGCATGTTGCGCAGGTTGGTCACATGCACCGATAAGATTTTCCCCGACTAAATGTCGTCTAAAACACGGTTTATCAAGAGATTTCACTTCACAAAACTAAAGACTAAAACCTTGGACATCACTAGACAAACGTTCAAGTTATTCACTTAAGGTTTTTTTTGGTGTGAACAACGTGCTTCAAGGTCACCTTCGGAATGTGATATATTTGACATTAGACGTTCATTATCACTTTGACGTTTTAAAAGCTCGCACTATAGCAGACATACTCAGTTAAAACGAATCCTTAAGATTGTTTTTTATGTTCAGCTATTTTAAATTTGACTGAAAGGTTGCCGTGGTTAGTAAGATACTTGCTTTTCACGCTGAAGGTCGTGGGTTCGATTCCCACCCGGTCAGACATTTGTGTGCATGAACATGACTGTCCTGAGTCTGGGTTTAATTATCTATTTAAGTATGAACGAAAGGTACTCTATTTACGAAAGGAAAGTAGTAGATTAGTTATTTGATTTTCATAGTACAAGCTCTGCATAGTTTGGGATCAGATGGCCGTGTGTAAATCACGGGCATTGATCTCGGGGGTTGGTTGTATTCATGCAATTTAAGGATGTACGTATATTCTTTTCGTTAAATATCCTAATATGTTATAATGGCTGCTATGGCTATATAAAGGCTGATGTCAGTTTGTTTGTGATTTCAAGCGCTAAGCTACTCAAACAATAATGAAATTTTGTACACATATTTTCAAAAGTAAAGTACGTAGGACACTTCATATTAAAACAATATTGTTGTTGGTACATATGATATCGTCCGATAAAAATTTCTAAAAATTTGAATAGAATTCAACGCCATCTGGCGTTCCATTTGAATAACATTCAACGTCATCTAGCGCTCCATTAAATATATATCGGTGGTCAGTCTAATATTCAATTCAAATTCAAATGACTATGGCATCAGCTGTTTCGGATGTACTCAACGCGAGCGAAGCCGCGGGTAAAAGCTACCATTGTGATAATTATCTTTACATTTTTATTAAAGAACACGTAATTATACCAGTATCTGGGAAACCGCGTTTCGTTTCGTCTTTCGCATGATCGTGATTTTTCAGAAAACATAAGGTATTCAGAAGCGCCATCTAGCAAAATGTTGGGGTACTAGTAGAAGCAATGGTGGCCCAGTGGTTAAGGCCCCGACTAAGGTACTGTAAGTCGCGGGTTCGAACCCAGGTAAGCGCTTTACTTTGCGTATTTTATTTCATGACCACTGCTAAAAAAACGGCGAAGGAAAACACCGTGAGGAAACCGGCATGTCTGAGAACCACTAAATTCGAAAGACATGTGACATCCACCAACCCACACTGGGCCAGCATGATGGATTACGGCCCCTCCCTTTCGGAGAGGAGGCCTGTGTCCCTGCAGTGGGGAAACATAAACAAAAAAGATTTTATTGCTGATTTATTGCTATTATAATTACTAGTAGGTTATCAGTTGAGGCATTTGATACCATTGATAATGAAAACTTACAGAATATAACATAATTAGTCTGTAAATTTAGTTTTTTCTTCAATATTTAACAGATAGACCAAACATATAGATAGAGCGAATAGCGAAACTTTAAATCCAAAATTTTATTCAAAATTCTTGATCCAAAGTTATTTACTAAATATACATACTATGTATATAAAAGAATTGCTCATTAAATATCAGATAGTATTTTACTATATAAATTATTATTTACACAATAAAAGAATTAATGTTTTTCTCAAGAATTGTTTCTTCACATAATTTATTCTAATCTAAGGGCCGAGATGTTTATTTATAAACAAACATTTGTGCTTCAATGTGGAACTCCTTGGCATTATGAAGTTCATTGACTATGTTCTCAGAAGACCTTCATATAAGTCAAATAGTGGCGTCATGTTTATTATTATATATAGCTTAGATCCGCGGTTTCACACGCCGTACAATTTAATTTAATCGAATATACCATCCTAAGGTGAACCCCATTTAATATGATTGATAATATAGATCTGAGGTCAACTTACATTACATTATTACATTTCTCCATACAAACTTTCATCCCCTACTTTAGACCTTTAGGGGATTAGATTAGACCTTTAGTACTATAAATTTCTAGTCTCTAAATCTAGTCGTTTGGTTTTCTTAACACGACATGGTTCACAACAATAGTCCAATGGCGGATTTAAACCCATCATTATGTTGTGCATGTTTCGCAGTATTTAAATATAGGGGATTTAGAAAATAAGATCATATTAAAGATTTTGTATATTGAAATAACTAATGAAGTATTAATTCTCATAATTCTCGACTACTCCACATAAATAAGCAAAGTTTAATTAAAAAAACGAATAAGCCTCAATGACTTCAGACATGGTAAAGTTTTATAGAGAACAAGTAATTTCATGTCATTAAATACGAGTTGTTGTTTAGGGTTCCGTACCCAAAGGGTAAAACGAGACCCTATTACTAACACCTATTACTGTCTGTCACCAGGCTGTATCTAATGAACCGTGCTAGTTAGACAGTTAAAATTTTCAGATGATGTATTTCTGTTGCCGCTATAACAACAAATAATAAAACACAATAAAATTAATATTGAAGCGGGGTCCCGTACAACACACGTTTTTGCTCGATATTGATAACGGCAACAGATAGACACTTGAAATATTCAAAGAATATTTAGTTATACATTCACTTTAAAATAAATAATTAAATTAAAATGAAACAAATATTTAACGGGGGCTCCCATACAACAGACACTATTTTTGTGACGTTTTTATATAAAATGGTACGGAACCCTACGTGCGCGAGTCCGACTCGCACTTCGGTTTTTATTACTACACAGGTTTGTCCAGTATGATATCACGATTTCATCAATAAATCACACCAATATATTTTTCTCTTATTAACTAATCTACTGTTTTTTTACATAAAATTCTTAAGTTCTTTTTAGTCATTGAATTTAATGTACTATTTGTGCCTAGTACATTTGACACTCAGCAATTGAGTAACAGTGCAGTGGTGGTCCAGTGCTGTATACCCCGACTTCGTACTGTTTGCGGGTTCGATCCCAGGCTGGCGCTTTACTTTGTAACTATTATATTTTATTTCAACACTACCGCTCCAAAATCGGTGAAGGACAACATCGTGAGGAAACCGACATGTCTTAGAACCATCACCCTCTCACGGAGATGAGGCCTGTGTGCCCGCAGTGGGGAAACATACTAAAAAGGCTGATTTGTTTATCCTAATTAGTGTTCATTGAGTTGATGTGACAAAAATAAATAAACGTATTATACAGCGGCTTATAATAATAATAGATTTCTACTCTAACGTCATTTACTAAGAAGAATAGGCAGAGATTATAAATTTTCATTATGTACGGTACTCTGCTCTCGCTTTTTTCTACGCATAACAACCGATACAGATATCCCTGTCAGTTTATAATATTGACGAAGTCCATAATCTCACAGTTTTTTTATGGTAGGAAGTGGCAAACGAGCAAACCGATCACCTGATGTTAAGTGAGCGCTACCCATAGACATCCGCAACAAGCAAATGTGTTGCAGATGCGTTGCCTACCTTTAATTGACAGCGGAGGGCATAGACAGGAAAATGAATATTTCCATATTTCCTATGGATGGCACCTCGCTCATCAGAGGAAACACAGAGTACTTCTACTTCACGCTTGTTTTCTGTGAGGTCGCGGTATTTCACCGGTCGAGCCGGCCCCTTCGTGCAACAGATGTTGTTGCGGGCTCTTCTACTTTTAGTCTGTGCTCTAGATTAAATTAAGGACTTGGTCACGGATCAACCTCGTAACCTCTCCACCGAAGCTAACGCGAGTTGGTTTTGGTTGCATTTTTACTTAGATAACATTTAAAAATGATTGGCTATAATAATTATTGGTTTATGTGATTACCTAACTATATGTATTTTATTTTATAGTTCTTATACGTATTAAATGAAATTAATAAATAATAAAATAGTCGTTGGTTTCCACTTACTTGATAGAAAATTAATGAAAAGTAAAATACGAGTAATAATATGGGTAATTACGGAAAAATACTTCGAAGACTCGAGATAAACGATACGAGTTTCTTATTTGTTGTGTTTATTAAATCGTGACTATATTGACCTCAGATATAAGCACCCTATTTAACTTTGTGCGTCCAGTATTATTCTGACTCTTGATAAAGCTTGTTGTGTTACAAAAAGTAAAGAAAAATTAAAATGAAATCTTTTGTTGGCTTGTTACTATTGGCTGTGATCGGCTTGGCTTTAGCGGACACTGAGCTCCACCCACGAGGATGTATTTATATAAATGGACGTTGTATGTATTGCATTTTTTTTAATTTTATTAAATACAAGCTGGGCGTCGCGGTTTCACCCGCTGTGCAATTTAATTGACGAAAACCCAGCCTAAGCTGAACCCTATTTGATATCATTATCATATAAATCAGAGATCAACTTACATTGGATAATTTCTCCATAAATATTTTCACTCCCTGCTTGAGACATATAAGTGATGAGTTTAGAAAGATACATTCATAGTGCTCGCCTACGTAATAACAGAAATCTATGCGAAATTTAAAGTCTCTAGGCGCAGTAGGTT
>JWHW01055175.1:65127-75382 GCA_000931545.1 Papilio glaucus
CAAGTCTGAACGTTTCCTAAAAATTTCATCGAAATCGGTCTAGCCGTTTCAGAGTTTATAAACATACATACACACGTCGCTTTATATAGATGTATTTGCTTTGGTTCATGAATATATATGTTTAGAAAATAATGAAAATGGATATATGTTTCAACTGTACATACATACAACCGAAAGTAGCACGGATCCAGCCGGTCACTGTCAACAAGGAATTAATAACTTAACTGGTAAAGTTTAAAGTTATAATTACACTAGAGATTTGAGTAACTCATTCCCTTGTAAGTTTACTAATAGTCTAAGATACGGTGTAATAAATTTATACTTTCTTCTGTTATTTGATCAGCACGTAGATTATTTGTACATTGATGAATAAAAACTGGATTGCCGAGCTAAATCTGGGGCCAATACTGTTAAATCGTAAAATCCAAATTAGGTTGAACCATTGCGTGACTTGGAAATGGCGATTCCAGGGGTCAAGTTTGTGTGGACATACAACGAAATGTTAGACTAGAGTTCGATTTTAGAACGATTTTTTGGATCGATCTGTTCATAATCGGATCAAATACATGCGAACGTCTCGATCAATTACGATCCACAAAATCGGATCGAGCTTAAAAAATCACATCCCTAACCTGGACCCTCGACGTAGTTGCTGTTCGACGTAGTTGCTGTTCGACGTGGTCAGATTGAACAAATGCCGTAGATTTTTAAGTCAAAATATTTGTATCACTATCTGTGCTTCTTCTTTGTATCTTTCCTTCTAACACTTTGTAATTTGACATTTCATCAATTAAACTTCTCGCTCCATTCTAATGGATGTAGCGCAATAATATAGATTTTGTTGAAAAACATTTTACAAGAGATTTTAACTTTATATTTTGAAAGACAGTTCAATAGATTTCATGAATTATTTATTGTCTCATCGAAGACAAAGGTAGGGGAAACACAAAGAATTATAACAAACGAGGAAAACAAATTCGTGTAAACTTTTAAATATTCAATGAACTTCGATTTCTTTTGATTCTTTCTGAAGGTTCATCCACTATGATTGTATACTAGAATAAATTTCTTGAAATTTTCTTGGAAAAAGTATCACTTATAAAAAAAACTGTTTGAATATTCAAACAACGTTTATGTTTTCTGTAGAGCAAGTGAATGTTATTAATGTTTCAATCATAAGTATCGAGATATATCGTCATAGTCTTTACTTACTCCGATGGCACAGCGTCCCAAAGTAGGGTCTTGCCCTCCGACACAAGAGAGCGTCATCGCCGACTGACTCGCACCATCTGCTACCAGTTAACTGTTTATTCATAGTCAAAAATGCTGCGTACCTCCAGATGAATCCGTATGCATCCGAAACAAGAAAATGAGTTGCAGATGTGTTGCCTACCCTTAATGGATGGATAAACTGGAAAAAGGATATTCCCTTCTCTTATTGATGCCCTCTCCCGTCCAATCCTTTCCTCCTTCCCATCCTATCTTTTGTAGGAAACGATGGGAAGGGGTAGAGGACTGGCTGACACCGGGCCGCCATAACATGTTGTAATTGTTGCCAACTACATTTCAAAATTGTGTTAACCCTAAAAATAAAACGAAACATAAAAGACGATAGATTAAAAAAGTGTTGTTCAAATATGTTATGTAACTTAATTTAATTCTGATTAACATTTGTATTTATATATGTATACGCTACTAAAAATTAGTATGGAACGTGGTATCTGGAGGTATATAAATCTATGGTCCTGCTTTATGGTAATATTAAGAGTAAAACCAACTGCAGGTTTAATTAACAGCAGTAAACCAGTGGCAGCGTGAATGGGAAGGTTTAATTTAAGAAGTCACGAGCTTTCAAAATACATGCGTGAAGCTTTTCTGAGATTCGTCTGATGGTGCTGGGGTGCAGCAAGATCCATCCTATTCTTCTCCCCCCCTCTTTATCTACTTCTCTATTTTTTTCTGAATGCTGACAACACATATCTAACTCTCCTGATTATTATCTGTAGATGTACCCTCTTCCTCTTTGGGTTCATTTGAAAACCTTTGATATTGACTTCACATCTAATCAAAGCTAATATATAAATATGTAGTTTGTCGATACACTCAATTCCTTTGTAAAATGTTGTGATGAATTTTTATTTTGTGGATATACGGAAGCAAATTATTAAAAAAAAATCCAGCGTGGCAGATTCAAAGGCATGCGTAGCGCAAGTCATCGTTTAGTAAATTATAAATATATTTAACTAGATCCGCTCCGGCTTCGCCCGTTCCTGTTAGCCGTTTCAGAATCTATAGGGAACTTATATAGACACGTTGCCTTTTATGTACGTAGATATGCACCTGTAAAAAATAAATATCCCATGGGAACCATAAATTTTTCTGTGATAAAAAGTAGTCTATGTGCTAAATCAGACTATAATCTATCTCTGTGCCAAATTTAATTTAGTTCTGTTCAGCTGTTTTTGCGGGAAAGAGTAACAAACATCCAAACTTTCACATTTGTAACATTATAGTACAGATTTAACATGAATCAGATATTAAAACTCTACTCATATTTTTGTCGGTTCCCGTGGGAGAATGTAAGGAAGTTTGACATTGTTGAGATACGGGAACAAAACTTTTGGATTAAATCTAATTTCACCTGCACGGAACAAACATTACACAGCTGATGGGTCCCGAAGGAGCAGGCTGGTTACGCTTTAATCTGTAAGAAGTTATAAAAGGAACAAGTTCTGGCAGCTTACGTCTTTCACACTTTCGTTGAAGATTTTCTTTATTTTCTACGTAATAACTGTACGATGGAGTGTATATGATATATTTGGAGTTGGTTACCTTGATTCTGAAGCAATTAGTAGATTTATTTCTTCACGTATGCTAACCTATGTCAGTTCAGGAACAGGATCGCTAGCTTAAGTTAGATCAGACAGGAATGTTAAGTGAACAGACCAGATCTGCAGACTTATTTAATTTATATTATAAATTTTACATACTGATGTTTCAAGCAATAAGTTAACAGTAGTAGAGCGCGCGACAATAACATCTGTTGCACGAATGGGCCGGCTCGGCCGGTCCTCATATCCTGTTTTTACCCTAGTCTGTGACTTTGTTGCAGATGTCTATGGGCGTCGTTCACTTGATATGGTGAAATGCTTCCTCATTGTTCACCTTGTTTCATAAAAAAAGTATTTTTAATCAAGCATCTTGCGCTCGTTCACACTTATCTTTGACCTTTTAAAAACGTTATTTTTCGTTGGAAATTTTATACTAAATATACACTGAAAGCACAGATATATGAAACATGATGGATTTCTTATTATCGTTCTAGATCACCCGAGGCTGACATGACTTTATTCCGGAATATTTGCCTGGCAATTTACTACGTCAAAGATGAATAGAATAATATACAATGTAGGTATGAGATTTTCTTTTTGATATAATATTAAGTACTTAAGTCCCAAGGAGGGTTGGCGTCAGGCAGGCGGCCGGCCGTAAAAACTATAGCCAAAACCTATACAGTATGGACTACAATCATGCTGTGCCGACCTCACAAGAGTGGGAAAAGGGCAAGGAGATGATGATGATAAGTCCCTTAAAAATTGGCAGAGAAAATGTATGTTCTTCAATACCTATACGTTCAATCACTTTCATCCCATATAGATGTCCGGAATTGCGTGGCCACAAGTTTGACCAGTTCGAACGCTACGACGTTTTAAAACATTTTTTTAATCTCATATATTTAAGCCATCTTACGTATAAATGACAACGCGCGATGCTCGGCACACGGCTAGTTAATGATTAACTACTAAAATGTGTAATTGCAACTAATTTAATGATTATAATTACTATGTAATTGGTGCAATATTTATTGAATCATGAAGCAATTACCGACTTGAAGGATTGTTCCAGGTAATTGCATCATGAGTCAATATAAAAATAAATTTCTAAATTTTTTTTTTAAATACCAAAGTATACAATATTATGTCTTTTGGTGTAATGAACAAAACATCATCAACAGTGGTAGGGCCAGCAGAAACACCTGTTGCACAAATCAGCTGCCCAATTTTAAAACCTAGTAAGGGACAATAAATAAATATTACAGGAGAGCTAAAAATAGGTTGGTCACTTTTCATTTTTATGGTGGACTTGCTAGGTTGATTGCTAACTTTATTTTGTTTTCTGTGTGTTTTATTTACTTTTGACAGTTGGAAGACCGGCGCAATGACTATTCAAGGTAAAATTAGCAAAAACACGTTTTTTAAAAAAAATGTCCCTTGCTAGGTTTTGAAATTGGGCAGCCGAAATCGGCCGGCACGACCGGTGAAATAACACGACCTCACAAAAGACAGGCGTAAAGTAGAATTATTTTCCTTTCGTCAGATGTAATAAGGTGTCCGAGGCCTAATTCTACTCCTCTTCCCTTTAACATCCCTTTCTAATAATAAAATGGATGGGAAGAGGAAATATCCTTTTCTCTGTTTATCCCCTCCTCTGTCTATTAAAGGTGGGCAACGCATCTTCAACCTTGTTGCAGATACCTATGGGCATCGGTCACTTGATATCGGGTGAACCGCTTGCTAGTTTGACAACTTCTTCTACACTAAAAAAAACAATCTGTTTGAACAAGAAATGGGCATGAGTTTTTTTTTTAATTTTGACTTTTATTCGTTGAAATAATTTCATTTAATAATTACATACATTATGTAATTTCAAACCGATTAACAAATTGATCGCTTGGTTGATGGTTAATTATATAAATAACCGCTGGCCGAAACATTACTTTAGTGCAAGATAACATTTTGACTGTGAAAATAAGAAACGTGTATTTAATATGAATGTCCTGATCTATCTGTTCATAATTTGTGCGGTACAAGCTAAACCTAATCAACCAATGACTGGTTATTTCAAAATCAATGGATTATGTGAGTTTATATTTTACCACGTTTTTTTAACGAGCAAGTGAACCCGATGTTAAGTGACCACTACCCATAGACATAACAAGCAAATGTGTTGCAGATACCTTGTCTACCTTTAATGGAGGGGAGGATAGACAAGAAAAAGGATGTTTCCTTTCCGTCCTCACCGTATTAGGAAAGCATGGGAAGGGGAGGAGGACTGAAATTGGACCTCCGATAACTTACCCATCAGACGAAACACAGAACAGTCTTCTTGACTTGTACTTGACGCCTGTCTTCTGTGATGTCGTGGTATTTCAGCGGACTAGCCGGCCAATTCGTGCAACAGATGATGGGCTCTACTACTGTCAAATAAGACTTAATTTCGCTTTTTCTCATTCCAGGGTACAAATTATGTGATGAAGGCACACACGCTTACTCCAGTGAATGTGGTTACTTGACACCAGAGCCGACATGCGACGATCCATTCCCGAAGCCAGACGTCAGCAAACCTGTCTGCGACTACTATGGATGTTATTGCAGCTTCCCCAATGTCCGGGATACTGAAACGAATGCTTGCGTTACCATTGAAGAATGTAAGAAGAAACTCGTAGAATGAAATGCCATATTCGGACAATAACTACTCCATTAGCTTTTTGGATAGTGAATTAGGAGTATCGAGAAACGCACTTAATTCGAAATGCAATCTAAAATATTTACATGATGTTAATTAAATGGATCAACAAGAAAGAACGGCAAAAACAGAAGAAAGAACAAGCCATACAGCCGTTTAATAGCATAACAATGTTGAAAAAGTATGAAAAACGATACAGACCTCCTTAAGACTGATTGATGACTTAACACATTTATTTGTCGTTGTCGTTTAATGGATGTCGTGTTAGCCTCTTATTTTTATGGTTAAAAAAGATATACAGTTTTTGTAAATATAGTTAAGATAAAACAGAGAAATGTAGGAGATACAATTTGCCGTAGTTTATAACCTATAAAACAAGAAATATCGAATAAAAAATAAATACAAAATCAAGATAACTAATACGCAATAAATTATGAAACCTTAAAAATTAATCTTATTGGCGTTGGATTTCAATATGTATATTACAATTTATTTTTCGAATAAAATTCTTTCGAACTCTATACCAATAATCTTAAGGTGTAATGTGTTACGGTGGATTTGTGCGAAACAGATTTTGTCGAATGCGTGCCACAGTTTGGGTGATTTGTGACATTAAATTTCACTTACCTACAATAAATTTGGCAATGTTATTCGACGTTTGTCAACGTCACAGCGTGAATGTGTCGTCTGCCAACCGATTGGCACTGACTTATACATGTTGGGTACGGAATAAGGCGGTGGATGCGGTAAGCACATGTCAATTGGAATTTGTTATGTCTTGAAATTGAGAATTTATCTGATACCAAATAATTGTATCTCCAAACAATGTTTACAACAAATAAAATGATTCATATATATAGTCATAAAAGTGTTACCAGTTTTTTTACGAAAGATGAGTGAAGCAATTAAATACTACAGTATGTAATACTCATACAAAATCACCGGTCAAAATTGTTCCAAAGCAGTGACAACATTCACACATGTCAAATGGTGTAAAAAGGATAGCGTAATTAAAATAATAAGAGAAAAGAAGACAGCTAGTGTTTGTCACTTAAGCGTAAATGTAAACAAATAACGTAAGCTACAGAAAAAGCGACCTAATTAGAACGCTTTCGAGCCTTCTCTTTTCGGCCGCTAATGGCATATCTGCTACTTTTTTTGTTAAAAAATAACATAGCAACCGACATTGTTAATGAATGTCTTATGTACCTCTGGAACAGTTTTATTTTCGGGATGAAAGGTGCCCCATTTGAACAGGAAATGTTATGTACCCCAGACAATGTTTGTGCAAAGTTTCATGATGATCGGTTGATTCGTTAAGAATTTAAAGCGTAACAAACAAACAAAACAAAATTGGTTAGGATCTTTATTTACAACAAACTTTATATAAAATTCTGCCATATTCAATAGCGTTACTAAATAAGTCACATGTAGTAAATTCGATCTCCACGTTATAAAGTACCTTCAAGGATTCATGAGGAAGAAAATACTGGGCCCTATATGAGAATTGATGGAACATAAGCGGTGACCATAAATTTTAATAGGACGGATACTATATTTTTACGTTATCCTTATAAAAGGTGATCATTTCAAGGGACGAGCCGGGAAATCGATTTACCTTAAAGGATATATTTTTCCTAGAAGAAAAATCTACGGTACAATGTTAAGTTTTATGATTAGAATTATGTGATACGTCAATTATCTAAATGTAAAATTAACGTAAAAGTTAATGTTAACAGTTGATTTTATTGTTATATGTGGTGCTTGTAGTTCTTTTAAAGCTTGGCGTGCTAATGCTGGCCATATTTGTTAAGTTTAAATTGGAATTAATGTCAAAGTTTCATAATAAAAAATTATTCTGTTCTTCTCCAAGTGTCTCTCCACTTTTGGAGGTTAGCTGTCAGCTCAGCGAACTTATTTAAAAAATAATTCAAACGTTCCAAATAGCGCATATCAATAATATTTCTAATGTATTGCGTAATCGAGTATTCGGTGCCGTAACCGAGGTAAACTCGCTGTACTTTAGTTCTGCATTCCTTAAAAATATTAAAATGAATTAGTAAACTTATCCTGTGATTGAAGTGAATTGATTAGTTTTATAAATTTCAGAGAAGCGCCTGTTAAAATTTTTAGGCAGTTCTTTCTATTTTAAAAATTGCAAATATTTGTGCACCATTTATATTTTTTAAATATCAAATTAGAACTTACTATTAGTTCAAAATTGTTTTATTTCCTAATTCTTCTAAACTTCTTTTAATTTATTAACATTTTTTATATAACGCATTAATACTAAAAATGCGTTTAAGAACGTTTCGTAAAGAAACTTTGTAATCTTATCATTTTCTCTTAAAGATGTCCTGAAGGCAAAAACCTCTAATGACTTGTAAGTTTTCAAGTTGAACTACTGCCATAATTTACTTAAATGATAAGGCAAGGAATCCAAAGCTAAGAAAGAAGGCTTTAATAACACTGTCACAACAGTTGAGTTTAGTTGTACAATAATTATCATGGAATATTGCTTTTAATCGCATGCACGACGCATTTATCATGACATTCATTATCTGGCATGCCTAAATATATTCCTTAGAGGTGCAATATAAATTAGGGTGCCTTAAATTTTATGCTTTCCACATAATTTTATGTTTCATAGTTGCCTTTGCAACCAACATTAATGATTTCTTCAAATTGGTGATTTTGCTACAAATTTCAAATCTAAAATATAGCAATGTTTAAGAGCTATGATAGAGAACTAGAATCATATATACATATCACATATATTAATGTTTATACAGGAGACATACTATTGACATAAGCATTTCTCAAAATCTTATTTCAAAGGAAGTCTCAAGCAAGCAATATGCACAGAATCTAACACAAAGCGTCTTTGTGTGAGATTACATTTCAGTGATGTACATCTATTATTGTCACAAGCAATTAAATACCATGATGGTATTAATAATAGATTCATATTATCGGTTTTATTAACATAAGGGCGATTAAAGGAGTACCCGTAACCCACGAGCATGTATGGATGTAGAAGAAGCGAGAATGGAAATCCATTTACAGAAACAATGCCTACCTCTTTGGGTTACGAGCGTGAGCGTATATTTATTTAGTAACATAAGTTGTGACCGAACAAATTAATGTATACAGTAAGTATGGAGTTGTCTAATATACCTTAACTAAAATAGTAAAATAAAGTTGTGTATATAATATACAACTTTATTTATACTATTTTATTCAGTTGTATTATATAATGTACCATATATTTTAGACCTGAGTAGGAGCCAAAAGCTGGACCAGAACAATAGTATATACAGCCCTTTATATAATATTAAAAAATAATTACAGATTGGTTATGAACATTATAAATACGCATAGAATTATCAATAATCAATAAAAAAAATTGTAACATTATACTTATACAGGCTGGTGCCCGCGGCTTCGCTTGCTTTCGTGTTTGCCTTCTTCGCTGGCTTATTTATGTAACTTGATTTTGCGTACAATAACTTGGAATTATATGTAATGTCTAAAAGTTGCTTAAGTTGGCATGGTAATTGTATGTCATATTATGTAACAAAATGTTAAAAATATATTATTGTCGCGTCATTACTATGGCAACCGATATTAGGTTTTATTTTCATATCCCTCGGGAAGTTTTTATTTTTGGGATGAAAGAAAATGACATGAGATGCCCGCGTCATTTTCTGTAGTTCGGACAGTGTGTATAAAAAAACGACGATCAGTTGAGTCGTTAAGAAGTTAAAGCGTAACAAACAAACAAATACCATTTATAATATCAGTTACAATTGACCAAAATATTTTCTCCATAGACTCAGTGTTGACAGACCAGTCGTGATTATCAAGAAACTGTAGTGTCCGCTTCACTAGGCACCTCCACTCCTAACTGCCTTTTTCGCACTTTCTGCCTGTGTTCATCTGTGCCTGGTCGTCTACTGCCACTCTTACCTGGTCGGTCCACCACATCTTCCTGTTTATATTCGAAATAAATGTTTATGTACAAAACGAAAAATAATATTCCTTGGCTAATGTTATTTCAGAATTATTTTTAAAGTAATTTTATTTTATTTGAAATATTAAATAAAATAAAGTTACATATGGCCGCAATTCTTGCTTGATACAATGTTACACTTTGCATACTTTAAAACTTAGCTCCCAAAGGAAGCATAAATAGGGAAGAGACATAGCCGCAGAGAAAGCCAAAGCGGCGTGTTATGTAGATACAAAAGCACTCCGCTCTGGGTAAAATTTTAGAATCTTCTAAAAATATTTTACAAGTGCTTTATGATTGTGCGAAAATTAAAAAAAGAATGAACAAAAAGGTTTTAATGTATTAATGATTTAATGTATCGAACGCATCTCATTCTTTTCAATAACATTCTATGGTTTTTATTTGACTTCAAATAAGCCTGACGATTTAATTTGGTTTTTTGGAGGTTATGCTTCTTTTATCGCCTTTGAGAGAAACGAGAGCGATTTTTTACGATGCACGACACCTAACAGCGACACCAACATCGTGGTGTTACCATAGCAACCAAAAACATTTTTAGGCAATTTAAATTATTTGAAATTAATTAAAAAAAAAAATTTAGTGATAACCACACTAATTGCCCATGTTGTAATGTCTACTTATGTATATTTTTTTGTGATGTCTACGTGTGCCAATCTTGTGAGGTCCCAAAGTCTATTGGGTATTGAGTAAACGACT
>JWHW01055175.1:79233-91496 GCA_000931545.1 Papilio glaucus
AACCAATCATTCGGGCGCGAAACATAAATCCCACGTTTCACTTGACGTTGGCTTAAATGAGTTCACTTGTCGGCCAAACAAATTACTTTATCTCTGTATGCCGATAAATCTGAAAATTTAATTGATGTTTCATTTTACTGCAGTATATTTAAACAAAAAAAAAACGTGTTCAAACATAAGCAGGTTCCCGGTCGACAATTTTGATGTCTTATTGAGTGGTATTTAGAATTTCTAAGCTAAAGTGTCACATAATAATCGTAGAACGGACGGCTGATGTGGCTTGAAGATTCTCAAATGGGAAAAATTATCGTTATTTGAAGTAATAGGCAAGTTATTTCGACTCCTATTGGTTTAAAACTGCGACTTGTCGAATACTATGATTTCTTTATTTGTGATAAGACCGTAAAGGGAAGACATTAAGAGTCTCTGGCTTGTCAGGTGGCCTGCCACCCGCGGCGAGGCCCACGCAGATAATGGTCGAAATTGCCGATTAGTGTGTGTACAAGATGCGATATTTAACGTAAAAGCTTGATTGCACGTACTTAGTAAACGGGCGACAGTACTCGGTCGACTGCCTGCCGAGAGCTTGACCTACGAAGACAGTAGCTCGGTCCCCGTTCTACCAGCTAGGGCGATTACTGTCTCGCCTCTGACACTGATACACGTACCGAACGTGTATGCGTTTGTCGGCAGGCAATAATTGCTTTGTGGGACGGCAGGCCGCCTGGCAATGTAGAGACTGCCGCCGGCGGACTGTTGATGTGTAATGTGGGGCTTTAGACCAAAGCACGTGTTAAAATCGATCTAGGTGGTTTCATTGGATTCCGTTGGCAGCGAAATGGCAATGGATAAATCGGACTGCTGAATGTGAGAAAAGACGCGAGACCTTATTTTTAAGTGAACACTTCTTTAGCCAAGTTAGACAATATTTGGTAGGGGAAAATCTTATAGCTTCACCTGAACAACATGCCATGCGTAAGCAACATGATTTTTTGAATTTAACAGTTAACTTTTCTTTTCTTTTTCTACCAACTTTTTTCATTTATTTTTGTTTATTCAATTTCATTAATTTAATGTTAATTATTTATAATTGTTGATTATTTATCAATGATTTATTTATTTTTGAACTATTGCTATGCTTTCCCACCTCCTTATGACTGCCTGTGTTTTTTTATCCACACATGTTTAGCTTGCGTACATGTTTTGAACCGAAGTTCAACGTCTTCAGAAGCAATTTGGATGCAAAGCGTCCGGCTTTACACAGACATTAGTGTAAAGTGAGTGAGACAAAGTAACTCTGAGACAAGACGTCGCATCGCTGCGCCGAGGCTATAGCCGTAAAGAGACCTAGTGGAAACGCAATTCGTGTCGCATGCTTTGAGTGCCATTTTTCTACACCATTATTTACTGCTAGCACAATTCCACAGAGACAGCCCGTGCAATGTATTTGAAAATTTTGTTCTTTCAAAGTGAATTCTTGCTACTAACTGTCCGCTAGAGGCAACTTGAGTAGTCTACATACACTTTTTAACATTCAATTTAAAACAAATGAGAATAGATAGATAGATAAATGGTGATAATGTGTTAAATAAAAATGAACGAAATGATAAATTTGCATTTCACACAAGTATTTTTTACCATCATCGTCGCCACCGTCATCAGGGGGCTTCCAATGCTGGACTTACGATAGGTTTCCTAAGGATTACCTCAGCCCTCTTCTGCTGGTAGACTCCTGCAACGTCGACCACATCGTCTATCTTTCTTGTGGGCCGATTACTCTTGTTGCATCGTCTTCAACGAGCCGATCCGATCTACAGCAATGTGCTATTTTTACAATTTTTTTTTTTAAGTATTACTAAAAGCGGTAAATTTAAGAAATCTTTCGAAAGAAATCTTTATCGCGTTATATTTCCCAGGTGAGGTATCTGTTCCGCTGGAACCTATAACATTCCAGGAATACAATTTTAAAATTCCCCCCCTGTACGCGGCGCGCGGAACATTCTGCCGGTCGCATTTTATTACTTTTTATTTTTTACCGCTTGTCACACCGCGCTCCGTTTAAAACGACTACGGGTTTCGAATTTCGAACGGAATTTCCAATCGTTAGACTAAAATTATATTATGACTGTCCATTGAAAAAGAAAATGGCTTTCCTGAATACACACTGGGTTTCTATTTTCATAACAAAAAAAAAATATTTTTATAAATACGCTTGAATAGTTTATCCTATATTTAAAATTCAAGCGACAAGCGTACATGCATGTATGAATTTGGAAAGAAGAAAGGTATGCAAAGGTTAAAAATTGGTAGAGTCCGCAAAAACATCTGTTGCACGATGGGCCGGCTTGTCAGGTGATAGGCCTCGTAGAAGATAGGCGTAAAGTAGTACTTCTGCGTTTCGTCTGATGAGTTATGAGTACCGGAGGCCCAATTTTAGTTCTCTTCCCTTTCCTAATAAGGATGGGATATCAACGGGGAGAAGATTCGATGGGGAGGGGTTGAATGAGGAAAAGGAAATAACTTCACCTGTAGGCAAATTTAGGCAACGTTTCTGCAACTCATTTGCTTATTGCGGTTGCGAATGGGTAGCGGTCACTTAACGGCGACCTGCTTGTTTGTCTGCCACCTTCGACGACCATGAGAAAAAAAGTCTACTTCGACTGGTATTTAATACCTAATCGACCTTAACGTTGACGAGATCAATTTTTGGATTATTTGCGTGTTTTCGTTAGGCCTTGGGTCAAAAGAGATTTGATATCGATTTAGTTGTTACTAAATATTAGATCGCGTGTTCAAAAACAACTAAACTGTGATAATATCATTCTTTCTACCAACGCAAATTGAAAAGTTTGATGTATAAGCTTTGTATAAGTCTTAAGTGAGCAGTGGTGGCCCAGTGGACTTACGTACGTCGCGAGTTCGAACCCAGGCAGGCGCTTTACTTTGTCACAATCACTGCTCACAAAACGGCGAGGGAAAACATCGTGAGGAAACCGGCATGTCAAGTACCAAATTCGAAGACATGTCACATCCGCCACCTCGCACTGAGCACTGGTGCATTATGGCCCCTTCCCTCTCGGAGAGGAGGCCTATGTCCAAAGTGGGGAAACATACTAAAAAAGTCTAAAGGATAGGATAGGATGCCTTAATATCTTTTTAGTAAACGAGTATCCCACCACCACTTTCCTATTCCAATCCTACTTCTTCCTTTTCCCTCTCCACTCCCTCTGTCTATTAAAAGGTAGGGAACGCCTCTGCAACTCATGAGCTTATTGCCTATGGATAACGGTCAGTTAGCATCTGGTAAAGTGTTGCTTCTTTGCCACCTTCTACCATAAAAAGAAATCGTAAAAGCACAGATAATAAATTTCGATATAATAGAAAAAAAATATTCAATCCGCACCACATACAATAGAAGATTTGACGATTTCTTTACAAAGAATAGCGGGAAAGATGAAATTTTTGACTTCCACGAAATGTTTTCCTTCCCTTAAGTTTCAATTCATCCTATTACTTTTAATGATGAGCGAGTATCAGAAGCTGTAATAATGACGAGAACAACAACGGATACAAATTTATTTTTAAATTGTAAAATAATAAAAAAGGAACACTATTGGTTCATCATTAAACGTAGTACGGACCTGTAATTGACTTCGTTATTAGAAGCTTTTGTTTTTGTATTTTTGATCTCAGAGTTCGTCTGGATTTTGTGAATGTATACTTAAATCAAACTTGATAAATAACATGGTAATTACCTGAACATTATTAACACAGGTTCATGATCCCAAACTAAGCAGATCTTTTGCTGTTGAAAACCAAATAATACTTTTCTTTTGTAAATAAATACTTAAAATAGATAATTATACCCAGAAAAACAGACATGTTCATGCACACAAATGTCTGTCCTGGGTGGGAATCGAACCCACGACCTACGGCGTCAAAAGCAAGTACCTTACTAACGCCAGCCAAAGTCTGTATTTATTTGCGATCAAATACTAGTTAAATATAATCATGAAAATATTTTAAGATCGTCACTGAACAAATGACGATCGACACAAATGTCTTATAAATAATTGAGAAGATATAAATAATATCGAGGAAAAGAATAAGGAATAAGCATTTCTAGCTATCCTCCGATAGTTGATAAAGCGGAGACACTGTGTAAAAATAGAACTGATGGCAGCGTGGGTACAATGAAATAAAATAAATATATAACCTTTTCGTTTCTCTGAAGTACACAGTTGAAATTATAAACTAAATACTTAAATTAAATCGGAAATAATAATAAAATCAACAGTGGGTACCTATAAATATATAAGTTTGACTGTTATGTAAGTTTCTTGACACTTTGTTACCATGGTGACCGATAACAACCTTTTGACATTTACACTGGTGGTGTTGCGATACTTGATACTGATCAAGTATCGCAACACCGAGGAAAACAAGGAACGAATTCGTGCAAAACTGCAGGCAAATGCTTTTTTTTTGGAACCAGGTGGCAAACGAGCGGGTAATCTGATATTAAGAGACCACCATCCAGAAGCATCTCCGAAACCAGCAAATGAGTCGTAGATGCGTTGCCTAACTTTAATATACAGAGGATAGACGGGAAAAAGGATATTTCCTTTGCCCCGTCCATCCCGTCCCTGCTCCAATCCTGTTCACCTTCCCATGATATCCTTATTAGGAAAGGATGGGAAAGGGAATAGGACTAAAATTAGGCCTCCAGCACTTCGCTCATTTGACGAAACGCAGAATACTTCTAATTCACGCCTGCCTTCTATAAGGTCGTGATACTTTACCGTTGTTGTTGCGGGTTACTGTTAAAGGTTTGCTTAATATATATTGAAATATTATAAACTAGCTGTTGCCAATGGGTTCTCTTGCATTTTTTATATTCCTTAATAGGAGATTTTGTAGCTTTATTCCGCGTTTAATAATTTTTTGAGTTACAGGTAAAATATGATCGAAAAGTTGTTATTGTCGAAACATAAAACGTAGCAATCAATATTCTATTACCATGGTAATCAATATTGTTAATGTAGGTTATATATTTTCTATCTGTAGGTTATAGTTTATTTTCAGGATAAAAGACATACTATTTTCAGGACCCCCGAAAATGTGTGAAAAATTTCATGATCGACTGGGTTGTTAATGAGTTAGCGCGTAAACAATCAACCTACGTTCGAATTTATTAGTTTACATTATTTTAGGATTACATTTGGGGGATGTTCAGCAATTTAGAAAACCGCTACAAATACTAAACGAAGTAATTATAGAAGAGTAAGTAAATATATGAATTTAACTCCCTCGCAACGTCAACGCGCAGCGCTGACGTTAAAATTCAATAAACACGAGCGCAGCTTGCTGTTAGGGCTGTCGATGCATTAAAAGTCATAATTTCAAGTAATGAACAAATTGACCATAAGTCTATCGTAATGCAAAAAGAGTTGCTGTCTACTGCTAATAAATGAACTTAGTAATTAATCATATATTATTGTACTATTTTATCTCTGCTGTTAAGTTAAAATAATATAAAGGCCGCTGAATACGTAGCAGGATTTTACAAGAATGGTATGTTGGGAAATATCAATAAATGTATACGTCACGGATACACGGATGGGACGGGAACGAGCGACGATGCACGTTCTGTCACGCACGTGCCTCGTCCCGTCCCGCGCTGTCCTCGTCCCGTCCCGTGAATGCCGTCGTTGCTCGTTGCTTGCGTTAAAATTGTTTATTTTTAACTTACACGCTTTATAAGCACTTTTAATTTACGCAGAACACAAAGATCGGCCGTTCTTATCGAATAGCCGAAATTAATTCAAAATTTCTTAGTTAAGGAACTGGTATTCCATTGTATCTGTTAGTTCAGGACACCTCTATATTTTTGACAACCCTAATGAGGTAACAGCGCACCCGAGAGCACTCGCAGCGGTTTGCGCCGTCACTTAGGAAATCTAAGACTGCGAGCTATTATACGAGCGAGAGTACCTACACTAATATCCAGTATTACATCCTTATAATTAATATTATTTATGTGTATATAACTTTATGAATGAATTGTTTATGTCTTTATATAAATAAGTTTATGCAATGTTTCGTGAATGGGCCGGTTAGACCGATTCCCTTCATACATTAGAGCTCCCTACGCACTGAGCGGATGCCTTGATTGCCACTGATTCGCGTGTCGCGTACTCAAAAATATGCGTAAAAAATCCGTTTTCACATCCCGCGCATAAAATAAGAGCCCCTACGCACTGAGAGAATGCGGACGCGGATAGTGTCTAATCGCGCGCGCTATGTACGACATTGCATCCGCATAGTGACTAGGGGCTCTTATTTTAAAATATTTATTTACGTTGTAACAACAGTCACGGGTAAAATATTAATCATCGTAGTGTATTAAGTTCGTATTCATAAAAAAAAACTTTTGTACAGAAACATCGAGAGACATTCGCGCTCTAGGACATCGCGGTTTTCAATCATACATCGCCATCCCTTGAGGATACAATTCAATTCCGTACACATGGCAATAAGCATAGAGTAATAAAACTACAGAATGTTTTCAATGAACCATAAATTATGGATAGTTTAATAAACAAATTTGTATTTTATGACAGTCTGGAGCAAATCGACTACATTATGATGGAGGACCTGGATGGACATTCCTGGGGCTAGATTTTAGCAACGTACCAACTAAAAAGTACAAAATGATTCGGGGACGTTTAAGCCCTTAGCCACTCCTCATAGATCTTTAAGTTTTTTTTTGTTTAAAGGGTTTTTAAACGCAGTATAGTTGCGTATGTTTTGCTTACCCGTTTGCTTCTTTCTGTATTATTAACAAATGGCCTCTGTAATTTAAAAAGTAACTTCTACTGTAAATTACACTATACAAACTAACGGATCAAATTGTAAAAGCCTGTCAATACGTTATTGAACACGTCGCTAATAGAAGACTTGTCATACAACTTGATAGCTGATCGCTTCGGTAGGTGACCTCTAGACACGTGTCCTATGTGCGAGCAATATTTACACTAGAAATACACTTTGATATATTTATTAATATATGCTGCTTTCACTTCGAGTTTTAACAAGCTCGTAGCTTGTGTATTACTCTTCATAAAAAGGACATATGAATCTAAAACGACCTATTCAAACGCACATCAAAATTGTCGAAATCGGTCAGTGATATACTCACAGAAAAAAGTATACAGGGTGTTAAAACGGATACAGAATAAACAAAAACACAACTTCTACTGATGTCATTACATGAAAAAAATTATATAGGTGTACAAAAAAAAATCTAACAAATTACATAATATATTATGAATCAATACGAAGTCAAACACCATTGTTAGGACAAATTCATTGTCCTTTTCCGCAACGTACTAGTGGTTACTTCACTGTATATAAAGGTTTATACGACTCTTTTAAATAGGCATAGGTCGAAGAGGAAGATATATGTATTTTAAATTATTTCAGTTGGTCTTATTACCTCATACGTACACAAACAAATTCGCTGTTATTGGAATAGTAAATCGTAATAGGCCAGTATCCAATCATACGATATTGTCCCTTGAGGCATTTCCATGGTCGCTACGCGAAATCATAACTAACTTCATAATAAGCAATATGCTTTACATTAAAGTTTGTATGTCAGTTACTAGTAAGGAGAGTGTTCCATTCACTTCAGACATCCGCTGCGGAACAAAGGCTTCCCCATGAATCAAAGTCAATAATCCATTCTGTAGGAGGCCCTGTCTGCGTCGTTTCTAGGAGCAATGTGTGGTAACCTTTGCCACCATCATGATTGAGGTAGCTGAAGTTTATTAAGAGTAAGATATTCTGATAAGAGAAAGTTTACACTGCATCTTCTTTCACCTGGCCGCTGTTCTAGAACCTATCGGCTCTATCAGCCACCTATTCTACGAAAAATGTGGCAAATCCATTTCTTATTAAGTCCAGCAATTTTGGGTTATTAATTACATCGATTTAAATATATATTTTGTAGGATAAAACAAAAATTCCATACACGAGTTTTAAAAATTCACTTACGTGAATCACTAGCAATTGTTGCTTTATCTTTGCTTGTCGTTATTTCGACTTAAATGCCGCAATTAGTGTTCTCTGACCATTCCTGTGACCCTAATTAGTGACGCTGCTGGTCTGTTAGAACATTTTCAATCGATTTCCTTCACCCCACCAACATAATTACAGTTACGTAATGCCTCAAAAGGTATTAGAGTGCTATTTGTTCCATGACATTAATTTCCCTTTGTGTTCCATTAGAAAATGTAATGGTACATAGAATAGCAGTAACGATGGGGTAATTAGCTACCGAAATATTCTATTGAAATCAATAATTTACCGTTTAACAATCAAGATATTTATAATAAAAGCATAAATGGATTTGATAAATTTTATCTTAAATTTATATTTGATCTGTAAGTGAACAACTTTATCTACTACTAGCCTTATATCTATAACTCGTTGTGTAAGTGATTTATATTGATATATCCATACATCTCCTCAACTGATGTCCAAATGTGTGGTATTGTCAATTGATATCATCCCTTCTGTATCAAAATTTTGTTATTTTTGTAGTTTGTACCCTTCCTAACTTCTTTCTTTGTAATCTTAAATCCCTTTCTTTCTTTTTTGTGATCCTTCTCTTTCTTTCTTAATTCTTTTCAGTGAGACAATCCTTAGGAAGCATCAGTATTTATTAAGTAGATCAATGCTGCGCGTTGTGCGAGGATTCTTATTACTAAAGTATTTACAGTACATTCCACAACAACAATATCGGTTCACGAATATGCCGACTTGACCTCACAGAAGATAGATTTGATGTAGAAGCGTTTTGTCTGATGCGTGAGGTGTCGGATGCCTAATTTCAGTCCTCTTCCCCTCACCACACTTTCGTAATAATGATAGGGTGGGAAGGTAAAGAGAACGTGACGCGGTCGGCTCAAATGAAAGATCCTTTTCCTGTCTATATATTTTATAGTAGTATGTTTTATTCTTACCTTTGTATATCTTGTGTATTAATTTTGTATATATTCTCCTATATATAAATAAATCTTTGCCTCTAATAAACTCGACCGTAAACATAATTATGCAGGGCAATAATTTATTATACGATTGCTTTTTATATGTTCTTAAACTGCGGCTTGAAGACGATTACTAGTTTCTAGCCCATAACAGATTTTGACTTTGTCGACTTTTTCTTCGTACACTTCATTACTGAAGATCGTGCTTGTCTTGAGGTACCTTCAGTGTTTGGTCAACGAGCTGCCTCCACTCCGCTTTATCCTCGGCTTGTCACAGGCCAGTCGGTATATTGATTCCCATTATAGATTGTACTCGGTCGGATCAGCGGGTAAGTGATTGACCCCGAGGTCTGTTGCCCTCGACCTTTTCTATTACAACCAGTTTGTCCGGATTATCTGGTTGTTTTCTTTGTATTTGTTTAAAAGGCCAAGGTGTTCCAATTGTACTTCGATAGATATAATATACAGTGTAAGGTCATTTAATGTTTGGGTTACGGGCGTGAAGTCATATTTATTTTTGAACACTTTTTCTGGTGCCGGGAACGGTTCAATCAATTTCTTTTTTGGATTTACGTTACAATTTTTACTTCGAATTTCTATTGTTTCAAAGTAGTTATACAATTTAAAAAAAACCTGCATTCCAGTCAAATTTTGATAAGAGCGAATCAAATATTGGATATATCAAAATAAGAGTGGCTAAGTGCCATTCAGTATTCAGTTGGCGCGCAATTCGGAATATTTCGGTCATTGATTCTATTTTTGTATTGTTTCAAACAGATCTATTTGTTAATACTGACCTTATAAGTTTTGATACTTATATAAACTAAGGGCTCTTACAAACGAACGGCAGTTTTTTTACGGTAGATGCAACTGTAGCCGTGGTTGTCGACGGCCTTAGGCTTGTTTCTGTGAGATTGTGATACACATCCTTACTAATATTATAAATGTGTAAACTAATATTATAAATGTATGTATAATTGTATGGAGAATAACATAAGTTACCCTTTATACAGAAATAAAAACCTACCCCACGAATAAAAGAAATAAATCCTTCTAGATAGTTTGTTATTGTCATGCCATACGTTACCATGGCGACCGATAACAACTTTTTGAAATGTTATACCAAGTTATACGCGAAATTACAAAAAATTCCAACGAGGATACTAAGAAACGAACGTGTCCTCCAATCATCTGAATTTGTTTTCATCTGGCTGTACAATTTACATTAAATAAATAATATTAAAATTCAGGCGGCGTCATTAGATGTGAGGTGAATGAATAACACGCAATAGACATTATGATTTAACAGGAAGTGCAATCAGACCGGCCATTGATGATCAATCAAAAACCAATCTGTTTAGCTCAAATTCTGAAACTGTGAATATTGGTTTATTTGATATCGTATCGTGATTTTTCTGACACATTTCTTGAATGCAAATAATTTACTAATTGCAAATTGAATTCGTATTTTATAATCACACTGATGTGAGCTCATTTTTTATTTACGAATCAATTTCGTCTACCACAGTAATAATATAATAGCGACCGATCGAGCCAAGCTTCGGTCTTAGGGCACCCTTGAACGCTAAAATCATATTGAGTGAGCCCAAGCTGTTGGCCTTTCTCGGTGTCCCTGGAGCTCAGTCTCTCTATGAGAGTCCACCGAAGCAACCTAAGAGCTTGGAGCTCTCCCAATTTAGTAATAATAATAAATTAATGGCCCTCGAGTTTAGTTACTGTAAAGAGGCTTAGACTAAGCGTCTTTTGAGCTCTGTCTTAAACCCGATGTACCTGTTGATAACTTTATGAAAACTGTGATAAGTCAATCACAAAAATACATCTGCTATAGTGACAAAAATTTAAGTATCTACTCTGTATAGCTGCATCTACGAAATATAGAAAGCAAGAGTAATCATATTTATTGATGTTTATTCTTTTATAAGGCTACATAAATTGAGAGTGACGTTCTCAAACTTAGATGCACTTATTAACCAATAAATGTTTCTCGGTCCAGCCGACAGTTGTCCACTGCTACCCTCATCCAGTTGACTCTCGCAACTTTGATCAGATCGTTGGTCAATCTTGTGAGAGGCGTAGGTAACGCTGCGTCGGCTTGTACGTGACTGCAATTCCAGGACCATCGGCTATGAGTTCTGCGAGTAATGTGTCGGTCCCATTGCAATTCTTAGGGCAATGTCGGTCAATTTGGTTCTGCTGCGGGTCACATAATTTCACAGCCCTCTTCATTGTCCTATGAGTGACCTAGAGCCGTCTTATTGTGTCGTATACTATACGTATACAAAATTAATTTTAAAGGTGACAATAAACACATCATAAAACATTTAAACTTGTGTTTTTATCAAATTATAATAAATTTGGTGCGACGAGTATTTATTATAAAATAAGCTGTTAAAATTCAGACAACATTGTTAGTTATTGCGAACATCAACTGCACGATATATAATAATGAGTTTACAGGAAAGGCAATCAGAACGCCTATTGTTTAACTTAATATATTATGAACGAAACAAATATGGCATTGATCGAGCTGTTCACCTGTAGTGAACACTGATTACCATAAACACAACAAACTGAATGAATGTATTAATCAATCATTCACTCAATCCACACACTCGTTCTCTTTAGATGACGTTATCGGATACATACTTCCGTTACTAGACACTTCTACCCTACAAAACCTTGGTTGAAGATGCTGTTGTTAGTATTTAAATTGATTCATAAATCAGCGAGATTTTGGACTAGCTTTTTTAGATTTCATTATTTTTCAGAGTTTTTTTTTTGTTTTTTTTATTATAAGAGAAGGGGGCAAACGAGCGGCGGGAACGCCATGGTGATCAACGTCGCCCATGGACACCTGCAACACCAGAGGAACTGCAGCTGCCATGCCGCCCTTTAAGGAAAAGATAGACTCGCTTCTTGAAGGACCCTAAGTCGTATTTCAGAGTTCACTAAATTTATTAATGTTTTTAAGGACTTTTATAAGAAATAAGGGGCCATAAAATTTTTGAAAAAGCAATTTATTATTCATTGCGACTGGATATCGTCTGTTCGAGTTCAATAGTTGAGACTTAAAGCTTGCTTCGGTTGAGATATCATGGACCATATCGACGGGTTCCGGGCTAATTGTATTAAGCGACATTTTTGAAACTTTACACCAGAGCAGTTTAAAGTTTCAATTTTTAGAAAAAA
>JWHW01055175.1:103864-114953 GCA_000931545.1 Papilio glaucus
TGAAGGATTATAAATTGATTGTTGTGTGCATCAAGATTACATTTATTAAATATTGATTATGGTACTACATTCTTCGCCTGGTTTCAGAATGGCTAATCAACGTCAAAATAGCTAGCTAGCATTTGAGTTGCTAGAAGGATGATCATGACCTTTTTTCTTTTATTTTCTAAGATAAACTGAAATTAGCTTGACATTGCGGTTAACTTGACAGGAGTGTTAGTTAGTACTTTGGGGCTACTTCTCAGCAAATCTACGACTACGACTATTATGCGTGTAGGTGAGGACTTGGATCACTCCAGCCAGCCCAGCTCGCCGAAGTACCCTAGCAACATTGCCGACGAGCATGTGCGCATGATGCAGATGCATGGGGGTAGAAGGTAAAAAGGTGTGCCAGGTATTGTATTTGTAATCTCTGCCTACCTCTCTGAATTACGGGCGCTAGTGTTTATTGTTTTATATTTAAGTTATTTGGTCTCAATTTGTTACGTAATATCAAAAGTTACAAATAGTGTATTGATTTTAGCTCAGGTGCGCACACAAAGGTCTACTTCTCGAATACTTTGCTTGAGAAATATTGGCCAATTTGCGCACCAGCGGACGCTGTATTTTGTACATGATTATATTTTATGTTCCTTGTTTTAAACCGCAACGCTATTCGGTGGATCAGAGGTTTAGCGAGGAAATTCACGGCGGAAATAAGCCGTTTATTTGAGTTAAATTTGAAATTTTTGTGTGTTGAATTTTGCAGGTTCCATAACAAAACATAAGTAGCAAAGATTTTAAATACACGTTACCTTTCTATAATTTTATCTACAAAAACAACTGGGAATACACGAGATCGATATACATATTAGGATATTAGTGACCGGTTTCTGAAAGGTTTGTCAAATTTTTATGCAACTAACACTCCTGCCAGGTTACCACCAAGGCAAGAAAATTTCAATTTCTCTAAGGAAATAAAAGAAAAAAGTCCACAAATATTGGTCTAGCAACTCAAATGAAATTTGATCGAATATTTCTTAATTTTTTTAATGTTATATTGCTATTGGTCTCTAATGGGTGTGCAAATTTTGATATTGATCAGACCTCTTACAGGACGTAAAATGTTACTGTAAACATTGATTGGTAGATAGACACATATACGTGCAGGTAAAGCTTATAAAATCTCATAAAGACTGTGATATATTTTGAATATATTTTTGTTAACTCACTCACGTTATGGTACCAGGAGATTCGATGCTCTTTGGGATTGGCTCTGATGTTGCACTCAAAGTAAACGTCATCGCCCTCCTTGATATCATTGGGGTTGAGAGTGCTCCCTAGTGACATCGTGAGGACTGGTCTATCTGTAAGAAAAACTTGTGTTATTATTTTTTACTCAGATATATTATTGAAAATTTTAATTTTAATTTGGACCCAATTTTAGAATGTCCCCGCGTCCATAATACAATTCATTTATCAGTCGGAGCTTAGAGTATTTATTCTTATAGTTCACGAAAATCAATGACAACATCGATGTCTCACTTAATTAGAGAAGAACAAACAGTGAAAGTCTAGAACAGTGATAGATCCAGCACCAGCGACGTTGAATGGGTCAGTTCACTTTTTTATATAGAAGAAGGTGGCGATTGAGCAAGTAATTTACCGGATGCAACAAGCTAATGAGTTGCAGATGCGTTTCCTGACAAAAGAAAGGATGAACAGAAAAAACATATTTCCTTTTCCTATTCATCCATTCCCCCACTTCTAATCGAATTTATTTATTCAATTTACAATATATTTTTAATAAAAAATAAGATTATTAAGGCACTTACAGACTACGCTCATCCTAAAAGAGTCTTCCAAAGCCACCCTCAGAATGGGGTTGTCGGCGCGACACCTTATTACCGTCGCATCGTCTTCCGGTTGCGGCAGCATAGTCAGCCTGCTTATTGTTGACGTTTCATTCGAAAACTCCGTATTCTGACGGAAATTAAATAATAACACTACTTTAAATTTAAACGTGAAAATGTATTTTCTATTTAATGACCAATTAAAAATACGAAAGTCAAATAATAAATGATGGTTTATAACATAAAGTTTAACTGCTTTGTACTAATTAAGATTATTTCTAATACAAGTGAATCAGAGTTAACTGGGTCTTACACTGCATGAATATAACTTATGGACCTTTAAGAGCCTATAGTTTTTAGTTTCACCATTCCAAATTATTATGTATCTTACTGTACTATTCTGCCTTACAGGGTGGCATTATTTTGAAATAATGGTTAGCAGCATATTGAAATGGCTGGATGTATCAATCAACAACAGATTGTCCATCGGATAACTTATTTACCTTCCCGCGAGTGTATTTTCTGTTCTCTCTGAACCACGTGATCTGCGCCGGCGGCCGGCTGCCTTGGGATACGCAAATCAGCGTCACCTCCGTGTCCGCTGATACCTGCACTGGCTTCTCCGCTATGTACACTGAGGTTGGACGAACTATAAATAATAATAATAATTATTTTCTCTCCCACATTTGACTAATGTCTAGTTTAGTTATTTTCTACAAAACATTCATTATCATTAATGAAATAATTCACAGAGACAGGAGCTCAAACTAGGTTTCCCTGCGCTATGAGGTTCCTGGCTACTAGGTTTGCCTGCGCTATGATGTTCCTGGCTACTAGGTTTCCCTGCGCTGTGAGGTTCCTGGCTACTAGGTTTGCCTGCGCTATGAGGTTTCTGGCTACTAAGTTTCCCCGCGCTATGAGGTTCCTGGCTCCTCCTCTTGGATTCACATTGATAAAACAAAACCTTTGCCACTTTGAATGGGTTCAAATCTGCGCTGGTCATACTATAACATGTTGAAGGTTTTCATTCCTTCCTTTGAGCTTTAATCAAGAAGGAAAAACGATTGCAGATGATTATTTCAATCTTACCGTTTCTATATTAGGTTTACTTTACTAAATTTCCAGTCAATCCATCTTATAGCTTTGGTGTTATCACGAGTGAGTCAGTGATTAGTGGCTTTTAGTATGTAGAAGATAATTGTTCATATAAATGTAATTCACAATATTGTGCAACAACGTTAACTAATAACAAAGGAGAATAGAATATATTTGATTTAAATAATTATTTATTTGCAATTGAAAACACAGTAATCTGTTTCGACTAAGTTAAGCAAGTAGTAAATTTGCAAATGAGTCGGTGCACAGGAAATCTCCTGCACGAATGCACATAAATCCATTCGAGACACTAACTACTAGGAAGCTTATACCATTAAACGTGTTACAGTTTAGTGCTAAACATCTAGAGCCGTACGGAGATACCTCGGATTTACGCAAATAATTAAGCAGAACGTATTTACCTTACTATGGGATATACAAATTTAAATATCTCTCACCATGATGAGATGCTACGTCAGAAATGTATCAATTCATTTACTTCATTAATACCATTGATGTGAGAAAAGCAAAATGCATAAAAAATACGCTTTCACTAATACGTATGCAAGTATCACACATTTGTTAAAGAAAGGTGTGGAGTTTTAAGTATGTAATTTTGTATTTACTATGGCGTTAGGTTTACAATCTGTAAATATTGATACTTGAAAAGCCAACAGCGCCTCCGATTTACTAAGACTAGACTTTAAACATGTGAGAGCTTATGTAAATATTACAAATTATCAGAAAATAGACGTTAATTATAGAATTAAACGTCTAGAAATGTATCGAACAAACCGTAAACCAGTCAAAGCGTCTCAACTGCAAATCCTCGCTGCATTAATCAGGAACGAAGCTACGTGCCAAGACAAATTCGTATCTCACGATTTGTGTTCTCGGCTTTGGCGCAACTTAATTCTGGTAATTGCCTTTGCTGAAACATCTCCGATACGTTCCACCAATAGCGCCTCGTTATATTGAACGTCTCCAATGTTTAGTTTTAGTTGCATAAGTGTACACAGTTTAGTAGATTATTTAAAATAAATATTGTTAAACATTTTTATAAGCTAGCTAGCTGCAAAATTTAAAGAAATAAAGACAGTGCTATATACATTGGTTTAGTGAACTTTTAAGGACTGATGACTTCACGAATATTCACGAATTCTCGATGAAACATACAGCAATAGTTTTTTTAGTATTTATTTCAATTAAGAAAAGTAAAGAGAACAAAATACAAGCAAATTGAGGGATAACAAATTTTAATACATGAACTTACCCGTTGTATATAGTGTATAGTCATAACTATTCTACATTTCTTCTTGCCGCAAATTTACAGAATAACTATGCTAACAAATTAAAACAAGTAACTAAATAAACCACGATAGTCCTTTGGAAAGAGTCCGTCGGCTTTTCAGAGCCCGATCGAGGGTTCAGGTTGCCGTAATGTACAGATGGCACATAAGGACTGCCGGAGGGAAAGGACTGCTTTGCAGAAGGCAAATCTAAATGCAGGTTAGTAGGCGTGACAATAGTTTAATAAGAAATAAAGAATCAACAAAAATAAACCCTTGGATCTTAACAATAAAATTCAAAATTGAATACGAGAAAAATTAATGAAAAAAAAGTTCGACAAAACTGTTCCAAATTCAAATATGCACATTGCTGACGCATGTTGCATGTTGCGCATGTTGTTCACGGGAAACTATAAGTTTTTTACCTACCTAATATCATAGATATATTATCATAGAGGTGTTTACTTAAATAATATGTGTTGCTTCTTCACTTACGATGCATTTCAACTCTAGCAGTCCTCTCGTGGGGGCTTAGCAACGCCGTGTTAGTGGCCTGACAGCGCACCGTGGTGTTCAGCCAGCTCCTCTCCGCGCCCCCGATACTGATCTTACTCACGATGACCTTCCCATCGTTCTTCAGGATGGTATGGTCTTCTATTGTTCTGTTATTGATCAACCACGTGAGTGTTGGTTGCGGACGACCTGAGTTACAAACAGTTTATATCTACATGTTTTATTTCATTGAAATCGTTTAAATCTATAATTATAATACACATTATACAATTTCAGACTAACTTTCGATAGGACAGCGGTAGAACCAGCAACATTTGTAACACCAATAGGCCACTACGACAAGGGATTAACTGGACTTCACAAAATACGGTCGCGAGTAATTATTAATGCTTCTTTACTCTGTCTTCTCCGTCAGAGTGATAGGATGATAACCTTATTAAACAATTTTTATGAGATACTAGTGATTCGCCGCGGTTTCGCACGGGTAACACTAATTGTGTTGATCTGATTGCTAGTTAACAGGATACGTTTTGTAGGGTACAGTCTGTAGGGAACATGCATACATCGCCTTTATTTACAATAAACAAGATCGATTAAAATTAATATAAAAGCCATCGGAAACAAAATCACAAATACCTATCTGACAGGGCTCGAAAGAGTTTAAAAAAGTTTACGTAACAAACGAGGCGAGTGCTCCAGCCAATCTTGCCAAATCCAATACGGTCGTTCCGAGGCGGTGAGCTCAAAACTTAGTTGAAGCTATACCAACTGTCACGAACTTTTCTAGATTTCTTCAATCTGCCTACTTTGACTTTAACCTGTATAAACAACAGCTTTAACCTAACAAATAGGGTTTCCGCAGGTGTATAATTGACAGAACAATTATTATAGTGGAATGTGACCTTAATATAAAGTCAGAAATTTTATTTTCTACACAAATATATGGTTAGTTTTCTCTATTTGTATGTAGTATCCGATGGTCACATCACTTAATTTTCAGCGTCTTCAGGGACGATTGCCAAAAACTTATACTTAACTATGTTTTTTTTTAATTATTGAATAGATAATTTGAAGGTTCCAATAGCCCTGTACCTGTATTAAAAAGTTATCAAAATTGTATCAGAGAAAAAAAACTGTATTGATGTTTAGAAAAACAAAAGTTGTCTTGTAACTTAGATCGTCGATTTGTTAACAACCGAGCTATATAATAACATCTAGGTTGATCACATAAACGAATATGTTTTACACACGGAAATCGAATCCAAAACCATTGATTAAGCCGGATGACTGTCAGTTGTTTTTGTAGTATCGATATAGGAGTATTGTTTCGTTGAAAAATACATCCGTTCGTCTGGAATTGAAGGATCGTTTACAGTAAACCTCGTACGGTACGATCCAGGTCGCTTATTGCCACTAAGATTGGATCCATTGTGTAGATGTCCGACTGAATGAAGCCAAAGCAACCAATACGGTTTTGACGTGTAAAATATTACAGACATGAAGGGAAATATTAATAGGTAAATTATGAAGTGAAATTGGAAATTAACTTCCGTGTATTGAACTACTACATTGTAAATCATGATTTTGTAAAAAAAAATATAACCTTATATACACGTTGGACTCAACGAATTACTTTACATAGATGTATATTATATTTCCGAAAAACAACTATTTCTCACATTACTTAATAACATTAGCTATTCATGTCATACATTTTGACTTCACTTTACATCACGATTTCCTCAAAATTACATTACCGATGAAATTATAAAAAGTAATGGCCGCCATGTATGGTAAGTAACGTTTGTTAGTTTACTCAAACTCTATCTTGTTGTGGAACAAACTATCAATCAATACAGTAGAGTTAAGCACCTTATGAAAGGCGGTATTGAAAACATTCTCTCTGCAATTGACTTGGCTGCAAACAGTGCCAAGAAACTACTGAGTAATTCATCAAATCAAATATAACTTCGTCTAACCTTTACCGCTCGACCTACTTCGAGCAAGACTTGAAAGCAAATCAATACACATACCATGGAAAAACTCGAAGGCAATGGATGAATGAAAGTGTATTGAGCCGTAGAATTATGGCTACGAATAGCTTTCAGTGAAAGACGATGAGAAATATTGTTGAATGCGACATAACTTCCGACTCAACCAAATATTTGTGAACTGTTTCTTTCGCTAGCTGGCGATCGAGATTTCCTTTGTATCGAATAACTACTTTGAATAGTCAATTTCTTTTTAAATACTTTGATCTATTCCTATGATGTACCACATACGCGATGGCAAATATTAATATGTAAATGATCAGGATGAAGATCTTATGGATTTTTTCGCTACAGCCCAGGGCCCCGTAGAAATTTTAAAAAATAACAGTGGTAGAGCCCGCAACAACATCTGTTGTAGGAATGGGCCGGCTCGACCGCTGAAATACTACGACCTCACAGAAGACAGGCGTGAAGTTATTTTGCTATATAAATTATTTCGCGTTGCGTCTGAAGATTGAAGTGCCGGAGGCCCAAATCTAGTCATCTTCCCCTTCCCATCCTTTTCTAACCATCAGTCAAGATAAGGATTTGACGGACAAGGGTATATGCTTTTTCCTGTCTATTTCCCTCCTTTTTTCCCCCTCCTCTGTCCATTAAACGACGGCAACGTGTCAGCAACTCAATATTTTGTCGCAGATGCCTATGGGTAGTGGGTCACTAAATAACAGATGACCTGCTGACCCTGTACTATTAGCCCAGCGTCCCACAAAATCCCTTAGTTTGTGGTGGTGGGAGCGAGAGAGGTGTGCCAGGATCGTGCCAAATGGAAATCTGTAATCTCTGCCAACCCCTCTGGGTTGGCGATGGCGCTTGCACTTGTAGACGTCCGTTTTTTTGCTGGATGTCGGACCGTGTTTTATGCCGGATTTGCGGTTGTGTATGGTTTACAATGATTGTGTGTACATCCAACGGATACCGGTCAGCTGACAAATTTACGATGAATGCACCGCCGGCTATTATTGACGGTCCGTTGTCCGGTATCAAAAATGGATGTCTACAAGCACTCTTATGGGCGTGAGTACATACATATTTAGTTATCTCAAAGTGTGAATAACTTTCAACATCGTTTATACTTGTATATGTTTTTGTTACATTATTTACTGTCCTCATTGAGGCTTAATTCTCACATATAACATAGTTCTTAACTTAATAACTTTGCGCTTTATTCATAATTCGCTCCACATTGATTTGCATATCGGTTCGGAGCAGGTGAATACTTTATGAGGCGTCGTAAATATTGCCATAATTTGATCGTGCTTATACTACCGTAGGTATAGCAATAAAAAAACTTCATTCTTAATTAATTTCTAAAAAATCTACTGTTCACGGCTTTACATTGAAAAAAATGCTATAGGTACAGATATAAGATACTCGCGGTATTAACAGGTGAACCGCTTGCCAAAAAGGTACGTGTTTCTGGGAGATAGATAGGGTTATGTGAGGTTGTACTCACTAATACGAGGGGTGGCCATCCTCGAGTACAATGGGGGCTCCGGGGTTTCCAGTGGTTCGCACTGGTGTATACACAGATACCTAACGGTGTTTTTTCTTACCGATTCATAGAATGGGTAATGACTACACTCAAAATATTTGTAATTTGCTCCACCTGAATGCGAGTTTGGTTTGGTCTGGGAGTCGAATCCAGAAGAATGGACAGTAGACTATAACCGCAATGAACGGGGTTTTCGAAAATCGCTGTTAAAGGACATAAATAAATATAATCTCTTCCGTATCCCGGAGGGTTAGACAGAGATTACAGATTTTCGTTTCTTGTGATCCTGGCACGTCACTCTCTCTTCTGCTTGATTTATATATCTACATACATACAGCATACTCATCGATTACGTGTAGTACACCGCCTTTATTATGTCACTAATCTTGGTCGGTGTAAGTGTCTAGGACGTTTCCTTATCAACACTGACACTCAGCTTTGCCACGTAAATTTGCCTAGTTATTTACATGTCACGATAATGCACAAAGCCCCGGTAATATTGTACAATTTTTTTTGATATATTTTCTCTTTTTTCATGTGGAATGACTCAAGTCAAGTCCCCTCCGACTTGTTTACTTCCGTGTCGGGCCTTTGATGTAGCCGCCGGCGTGTCATTTGATAAATTGGATATTCTTATTCCTGTTTCTGTCAACTTAACATTTTACCTTTGTATTGTAATAATTTTATATTTATTTTTACTGTGAAATTGTGGAAATTTTGTATTGTTAAATTGTCTTTTAATTTGTTTACCGTTGTCAAATATAGCTACAATTTATAAACATGAATAAAATTGTGATATAATTATTTTGATGCATTTTTTTTTCAGGTTCTTGCACTATAAGTTGTTGAATACACATGCATTCACAATTTAACTAGTTTGTTTTGACATTTTAGAACGACATCGAACAAGAAAGACAAAGAATTAAACGATAGTATTACAAACAGTCACAAGTGGATCGGGTATTCAGATTACTGATTTCGTGTTTAATATTCGATATAACGTAACTCTGGTAGCGCTCATAGCTCAGAATAATTAATGATGATAGAAATAAAATTGTCCCAGGATCTCCGCAAATAGGAATCCGTAATATCTACCTACTCCTCTAGGTTATGGGTATGACGCTTATCATTATTTTTTGCATTAAAACTGATAGTCTCCTGCCTTCCCTTTGACGAAGGACGAGGACGAATTACTGGTGCTTGAGCATAAGAAACTGCGACGCATTTTAGGAGCTTTATTCCTGATCGGATATCGGATGAAATGAGCTGTGCCATAATAAGCCAAACATTATAGGCCATAAAAATTGGATGTGTACCATGGGCTGGTTATGTCGCTAGAATGGGTGATGGCAGAGATCCCAAGCAAGATATCTGGAAACAAATAGCCCAAAGTAGACCTATGGGGAAATTTATTCCACGCCTACCCTCAGCTGTAGAGCCTTAGATGAATGAACGAATAAAATTTAGGTCTGTCAGACTAATAACATAAATTAATTAGCGTGGAGAAATTTCGCCTGAAGCTACCTCGCACCAGCTCTGTTTTAATTCTCGGACCAAGGAAAGGTAAACATATTTTTTGTATCCATTTTCATATTTATTTCATATTAATACTTATTTTTTTATTCCCTATCACGCTATTATTTAGTGAAAAGCAGACTTGAAAGAAACACAATACAAAGGAGACATCCAAAGATATCAGCTTTGATGACCCGGCTCAGAGTAAGAGACGAGGGTACCAAACAAAATGTTTTTTAACGTCTTATCTAAATCCTTGTATCGGATCGTGACTATTGATGCTCAGAATAACGCGAAACACCAGCTCATTATTACGACAAAATTTTCCGTAAAACTCAAACACAAAAGATATTTTTAGTGTGCAGAATATAAAGGTAATTATATGTTTTTTTTTATAGTTTTCTAATATTTTAAAATAAATAAACATGCTCTCGTGCTCGTAACCCAGAGGGGTAGGCAGAGATTAGGCGGTCCTGGCACATCTCTCTTCTACATCCATACAAGTCGGTTACTAATCTGATCGATATAAGTTCTGAGACGTTTCCTACCGAAAACTAATGAACCGATTTTAAAAATTCTTTAACCAATAGAAAGCTCTTTTGGTAGATTTCTAGTATATTATAAAATAAATGTATCTCTATTATTACAAACGCTAAATTAAATTACAGTCTCGTAACTTTTGTTCAGTAAAATAAAAATGAACGCGCGCGGGACGTCCATTGTTGTCGTAGGTAATGAAAATAAATTTATAACAAACGACGGAAGCGAATAGTCTGCACAGTACAGACACACTGACAACTTTATATAGTGGGATATATCAAAAAAAGAAGTAATGTTTCAGTGTAAATTATGAGCATAAATAAACTAGCAACCCGTCCTAGATTTTTTATTATTCTTTAAATAAATTAATTGATACTTGAGGTTACTTACCAATTAAAGAGCATTTTATTGGTTAAAGAAATTTTAAAATTAGTGCAGTAGTTTTTGAGTTTATCCGGATAAAACAAACAATCAAATCTTTTCTCGTATCAAGGTTCATATACTATGCTTTGAGCTCACAAAACTGCCGATTAAAGATTTATAACTATTAAGTTATATATATCAAATATTAATTTGTATTGTGATTTCTCCAGAAGGTGTAATTACTACCTAAAAAGGCTTCGTATGACATCAGCGTTACCATTTCTCGGTTAAATTAACATGAGAAGAGTTAAAGAATAACAACAACATTGGTTAAAGAATAACAAATACTAAAACCCACCAAGTGCGAGTCGGGCTTGCGCAAGAAGGGTTCCGTACCTT
>JWHW01055175.1:146416-166068 GCA_000931545.1 Papilio glaucus
TTTTTACCAGCGTCTCTTATAAAATATCGCTATGGAAACGTGCCAAATGAAACTTTTTTTTCAGAAAGATGATCCAACCTATTCTTGGTTATTGCAACAAATTTATTATTTAATTATTATGGAATATAAGCTGATCGTGCTAGAGCTACGCCACGCCAACGTTAATGTAATACGGGACGTAATTTCTGCGTCTTATCTCAGCAGCAATTACATCCTATCTCCGACAGGACATCTCCGCAGGTGGCCGCAGATATGCCATTGAGCGTGTAATGAATGCCGTCACGGAAGGTAATCCTCGTTTAGTGTTATTAGTCATCATTTACTGTATACGGTATGGATCCACATACAGCGATTTTCTGCCGTTCTCACAGAACACTGTAGTTTTCTTGCAAAAAGTGATATGAATAATGGTTAAGGGAATATTATTAAAGCTTCAGACACCTCTGTGACCGTAGTACTCTGTGAAATGAGGTTTAAGGTTTGGTATTTATTTTACTTCAATGCATATTAACACTAATTAAATAAGGGCTTAGCTCATGTGTTCAGTTCAGACGCACTGCGAGACTCACTCACCAAACCTAAAGAAAGGCTCCGGACGGGCTCGAAGCTAGTCCGTACATACAATGGACTACATGTGAGTTGATTCTCTGTATCGTGAGAAAACTATGTAAATGCTAAAGTCAAGTAAAAAGAAAGAGTCATGAGAGAAACAGAAGAAAGAATGTGGGATGTGCAAGCAGATTCCAGGAAATGAATGGATTGTATGGATCAGATATTTTCTTTAAGTATGATTATAGAAAAGTTTTTGGCTTTAAACCAAAATGTTTTCTGTGCCTTAGTAGATTTAGAAAAGGTATACGATAAAGTTAAAAGATATGATCTATGGTCAACCTTGGTTGAGGTTTAGATTGAACAGTGATCTAAAACAAGCGTTAAAATTTATGCTGCAAAAGTAAGTGGCAGCGGTGGCAGGGGACGCCTAAGGAGAACTTATATCAACCAGATTAGTTCTGTTTGCTGTCTGTCCAGATTGCTTGTATGCGTAGATGTATGGATGTAGAAGAAGCAAGGGAGGTGTGCCAGGATCGCGCCAAATGGAAATCCGTTGTCTCTGCCTACCCCTATGGGTTACGGGCATGAGTGCTTAATTATATTTCTGAAAGCACGATATATCGAGGTATATAAAAATGCATTTTCTGATTTTTGAGTAACACGATACGTTAGTAAACTAGCTGAGGACCGGGCTTCGCTCGGCGTTGTCTTAAAATAAAATCGGTTTTTTTAAAACCATCTCTCAATAATATGAGATATCAGTAAGTAAGCCCCTGACAACGCTCCAACAATACATAATGCAAATACCTATCAAAAGATGGCGCACATTCACTATTTACATTTTTTTTTGACGTTTGAACAAAACACCTATGTAGATAAATTTAGAAAGAAAAACCGAATAGAAAATTTCATAAAAATCGTTGGAGCCGTTCCCGAGATTGAGACTATACTTATGTATCTACACAAAGGTATATACTAGATATATAATTGCTCGTTCAAAGATATTAGATGTATTTGAAGTAGAAAACACTAGCATCTCTTACAGTCGGGATGTTGATCATTTTTAAATTAACGAAATACTTCAGTCCAAATAAAAAGTAATTGTAAAAACTTCCTCCGAAGAATGTAATAACGGAACGGACAGTCTCGGCAGAAAGGTTTCAATAAATAATTTGTAGCAATTACAGTGAGCTAAAATGAAAAATGCTTCAGTACGTTATCGAACCCTTCTTGATTTTCAATCTAAAATCTCTAGTAGCACTTAAAATTTCTTAAATGACAATAATAAGAATCTTTTTCCAAAAATGAATTGCCGTTAACCGTTAACGTTAATTAATTAACGTTAATTAACGTTAACTAATGAAAATAATGCTTTGGAATGGACTTTGGTAGGCTTGACCACAAGATGGACCGTTGATCTGGTCAAGGTGGAGCCCACTGGATGAAGGTATCAGAGGACCGATATTTGTAGCGATTATTGAGAGAAGCCTACATCTAGCAGTAGAGGATTGTTGACTGAAAATATAGAAGAATACACTGTTACATACAACCTGAATTCAAAACGGTACAACGGTAACAAGTATAATGCAACCTTTAAACATAAATATTTAAAAAAGTGAACAGTAATCACAATTAGATAATATTAGAGCATTATATTTCGGTAGATTTATTAGCTAAATAATTTTTCGCAAAGAAGAAAACTGTCATTGAAAAAACTGTAGCAATTAAACGTAGCTTTTTTAATCACCCTCTAGAAAAGCATAACAAACACCTAATAATAATATAAAGTGCTACAGACAAAATAATAAATGAAATAAAAAAATGACTCAAACGACAATTATAACGACCCCGCGCGAATTGAGATCCTTTTGAAATTTCATTCTCGAGTTTATTAAGGTCGCATTCACACTGCAAACTTTATCGAAGAATGTTCAACAGTCGTTCGGGCCCCAGCATGAGAGTCGTTCACTTTTACGAGAAATAAAATGGTCCACTAACATACCGTTGGGAAGTATTCGAAACGTATTTGGCCGCCGACGACAATCTTTATGCGTCGGATCGTAACTTACTTCTTGAGTTACATAAAACCGGCGTTAGGTTCGTACGCGAAACTTTAACGTTTGCATTAACTGCATACGTTTTACGGTTAAGTAATTCACGTTTATTTTAGTTGTACTTATTTAAGTACTTTATTTACGTAATAAAAGCGCCGACGATAATAAAATCATGACGTAATAATTAAATACCTAAGCTGATAACGTCTTTGCAGGTACCACGCCTTTTGCTTGCTTGTAACATGCACGGGTATTGAGATTAAATGTAGAGTAACCTTGAGTGGTATACTATTTTAGTGTATGGAGAGTACAGCCACGTTGTAGGACAGGATTTTGTGTGTTAAGATCGTGCGCAGCATTATCTTGTCATGAGCAGACAAAGCACTAACCATCCGTAGACGTAATAAAGAAATAATTAGGTGTAACCATCACAAATAAACTTCTTTGTGTCACTTACATTTTCGGCCTAAACCCATATAAGAGCACTTAAGATAGATAGCTCTTTTGGGAACCTGAGCACAGGTAACCGGGCTCAGGGGTCCCCAAGAGGGAGCCTCGGCTTGGGCTCGTTACTCATTGCATGTTTAGCGTTTTGATTGAATCAGAGTACCCAAGAAGGATGGACCACACCTCGAACCGTAGGTACATCAGATCATATAGTTTATTCAACTATCATATAACTAAAGTGTATAATACATACATACATACATAAAATAAACCTAAGTACGTTATAGTATTGTTTTTCACTCGCTGCACAGAGCGGTATGTAGTATTTCTCACTCTCTCTCACTCGTGGGTCTTATGAGCTGGCTCTGTGTGCATTATTGCTATCGTTAAGTGCGGTGCGGTGCCATTATGACACCCTAGTTTTTATTGATAACGACATTGCGTCCGCGCAACATGCTCACCGCTCTAGCCATGATTTATGATCCAGTGTGCAGCGAGTGAAAAACAGCACTATATAGCGAACAAAGGCAAAGACAACACCTGGTGTAACTTTATGCCACTGTATCATATGAAAAAGTAGTAAAAGAGACTTCCTTACTACAGATAATACTAGGTATTTATTTCATAGTGTTAACTTTTATTAGAGTGTTTGTGTGTGGTTCGCTCGGCGATATTTTTATTTGTTGTATTACGCTTGGGGCTTCACAGGAGCAGTTTTCTCGTTAACTTTATTATTAACTTCAGTACCGGCCACCGGCTTCACTATTTACGGCTCTAGCAACTTCAATTCGTCCACCTTTATAACGAAGTTAGTCTACACTAATATCAGAACCCCTTGTGATTTTCATAAGTTTAAAAAAAATACGTTTACATTCAAAAAAAAATCAGCTCTGAAGGCCTTTAATCAGTATGTCATATTTCACTATCTTTTAATCACTCTCGTACTTTCTTTCTTTCATTCACTTCTCCTCGAATGATTGATTTATAAAGAGGCAAAATATTCGGTCAGTGTATTGACAAGATTGTCCTATTACCGTTGTTGTTGCCTAAGGATAAGGATAAGAGACTAAATTTTCAATTGACCGAACGAATGAACGAATGAATGAATAGTTGCTTCATTTTTAAAAGTTCTATATTTTGTGTTTAAATATTCAATCGATATTCGTCTGGATTGAACTCTCAAGGCGATTTTAGCTCTGTATTCTTGGTTGCAGGTAGTCGAGTATCACTAAATTGTTCGCCATTCTCCTGGAAAACGTAAAGTTTCCATTATTTTTATATGTTTTACCACTCATAAGTACAACTGTAGCTGAGATGATTTAAGCTTGCCAATCGACTTTATATACACAGTTTTCTAAGACTTATTTTACACTAGATATTTTTTTTATTCGATGGAATAACCCCAATTTGTTCCATTAACTGGGCACAGAACTTTGGATGTTGGGCATCTTTTGTCAAGTCAAGTAAAACATTTTGATCACACACTTTTTGCGTTAATAAATGTGACTGGGATTTGTTTGTTTGTAACGCTTTAAATCCATAACGAATCAGCCGATCATCATGAAACTTTGCACACACGTTGTCAGGGGTACAGAAAAAGACATGGGTACTTACCTTGTGTCCCGAAAATTAAACCTTCATTTACGATATCGGTTGCTATGGTTACATTTTTTGGAAAATAACAACGTTTTGCCACATGCTTACCTATTATACGAAGTTATTGTACGCGAAATCATGTGACGAAAAATTCCAGCGTCCAATATGACAAACGAATGCCGCGGACAATGGCTAGTGTAATAAAAATATATACGATTTCCGCCTGCGTTATAGTTTATATGATCCTTGGTCTGGATTTGTTGCGTCATTTAAAAGCTTCCAATTTAAAACGAAAACAGATATTTGTCAAAATATCGAAATTAGGAATGATTTAGTCCAGCTACCACAGGGTAAACTTACGTGCCAAAGATGTTACATATCTCCAGATGTCGCCAATTGGCGACTTCGTAATCCAGCTCAGTCGTTCGTTTCTTACAAGATTGTGTTAACACTAAAATACAACGAAATATAAAAGATCAAAGATTTAAAAAAGTGTTGTTAAAATATGTTTTGTAATTTAATTTAGTTTTGATTAGTATTTAAATATGTGTACGCTGGTAAACATTCGCGACAAAAATCGAGCTTCATTATTTAATGTTGAATTTGTACGGAACTCGGTATCTGGAGGTATAGTAATCTATGGTTAGTGCCTTCACACTCAAGGCTAACCTAAAAAACAAACAAACTAACTCATTAAACAAGCTCTAGTTTCTAATGCAAGCTGTAATTAGAAGGCCGCCGAAGTCTTGAATATTCGCAACATTTTCTACTATCGTTGACAGATACCGCTAAATATTTCTCGGCAGCCGCCCGCCGGAAACCTAATATGCCTCCCGAGCGGCGCAGTCGAGAGGGAGACATTAGCGAGCGTATCGAGGGAAGCGTGAGCGTTTACCATTTGTTCCGACGTCGTATTTCCGGCGACACGTTCCTATACGATACTGGAAGTGATTTGCAAATGCGCTTTCTAATATACACTACTAGCTGTTACCCGCGGCTACGCACGCGTTTGTTTGTTTCCGCGTAAAAACTTCAAATTGTAAGTGTAAAAAAGTTTTTATTTATTTAACATGCCATTCGATAATGTAACTGAAGGTTTTATGATTTCATGTATTTTCCTTTCCCTCGGGAACAGTTTGCTATCGAGAGAAAAGGTACCCTACGTTATTTTCTGTCTTGACATATGTATACTAAATCTCATGAGTATCGATTGAGTCATTAAAGAGTCAAAGCGTAACAAACAAACACATTCGCATTTATTAGTTTGGATTAGTATATCTCTGTGACCCATAAAGGTAGGTAAAGATTTTGTCAATTATTTATCTATGCATATACGAAAACATATTAGTTATAACAGTGGTAGAGCCCGCAACAACAACATCTGTTGCACGATTGTGCCGGCTCGATCGGTGAAATACCACGGCCTCACAGAAAATAGGCGTGAAGTAGAAGTATTCTGCGTTTCGTCTGATGAGTGAGGTGCCGGAGGCCTAATTTCAGTCCTCTTCCCTTTCCCACCCTTTCCTCATAAGGATAGGATGGGAACGGGACGAGGATTGGACGAGGAGGGGTTAACGGCGAAAAGGAAATATCCTTACTCCTGTCTATGCCCTCCTCTGACCATTAGAGGTAGGCAACGCATCTGCAACACATTTTCTTGTTGCGGGTGTCTATGGGTAGCGTTCACTTAACATCAGGTGATCCGCTTGCTCGTTTGCCAACTTATTCCATTAAAAAAAAATAGGCATATGTATGTTGATTTAGAATATATCAGTGTAAATGCAGTTTTTATGGGACAAGAAGGCATACGAGCAAGCGGTTCTCTAATATTTAATGACCGTCATCCATAGGCATCCATACAACAAGCATATTAGCGTTGCCTACCTTTAATGAACAGAGGATAGACGAGGAGTATGAATATTTCCTTTTCTCCATCCATTTCGTCGCCGGTCCAATCGTCTACACTTTCCCATTCTATCCCATCCTTATTAGGAAAGGATGGAAAGGGAAAGAGGATTGAAATGCCTCCGGCACCTCACTCAGCAGGCGAAACGCAGAGTGATTCCGCTTGACGCCTCTCTTCTCGTCGTGGTATTTCACCGGTCGAGCCGGTCCATTCGTGCAATAGATGTGGTTGCGGGCTCTACCACTGTTAATGGCATAGATTCGCTTCGTACAATCTCAGTTAGGTATAATAAGTAAGTTCAGAAACATCTCTGTATCTATTTATTCTAATTGTGTAGTTAACATTAAACTTAAAGTTAAGCATTTTGAATATCGATAACCATAAGAAAATAACATTTTTGATAATATTAAAATTGATTAAAGAATCATAAAAGAAAAACAAAAAGTTGTAATATCTTCTAAAACTTCAAGACATACCGATCTATTATTTAAACAATCGTCGATCCTCGTTGTTTTGTTTGAAAATGTTTAGATACCCTATACATCGAGGACATATTTATTTAAAGACGCTTCCAGTATGTTTGTATAACTGTAACCCGACGTATATGTCGCAGGGAAACCACAATATGTTGGCTCTTCCAGCCGCTCGTCAGTACGAACTTTGTCAATTTATCACACACGTTTCGGAGACTTCCGACATTATTCAATATATCGACAGGTTTAAATATAAACACAAAAGAACGCTGCAATAGAATAACTGCAAATAAATTATAAGATGGATCGGTAAGCTATACACCTTTTTCTGGACACCTGACAATGTATGTGAAAAAAATCATGAAGACCGGTTGAGTCATTAAGGCCTTAAAGCGTAACAAACACACATTCTCATTTATAATATTAGCTACAATTATTTTATTATATTTAGTTAAGCGTACGATAGAATACGACTAGGGCACAAATTATAGGTGGATCTGGAATGTCCTAAAATTATTTTAGGAGTTATCCACACTAATGTGGAACGAAGTTTGCCAAGTCAGCTAGTTTGTAATAAATAAAAAATATGAAGTTTCTTACTTGAAATCAATTTATTTTATTTACACTTCTCACAGAATGAAGTTTCTTAATTGAAATCAATTTATTTTATTTATCACTGTACTTGAAGTTAAATTGCAATTAAAGTCCAGTAAGTTACAGAATATATTTATTTATAAATTTAAAAAAAACCACGCGTTACGCCGTTTCCCGCCACGGAGTACTGGTCGATTTTACTGCCAAGATGCGCAATATATTACTTTAAAAAAATTCTCGATATCAACACAACATACTTTTCAAAGATCGCATCTCAACGGCATTAACTCTACTAGCATGCTTTTCCTGCCAAACCCAGCTCTCATTTCCATACATTAAAGTGGGTAAGAGTAGAGCATTGTATTTTGACAGACTGATTATTTATATACTCGAAAAATTATTGCTACACTGTGGATAAATAAAGAAGAAACGAAGGTGATTTATACCCATTGCTGACGAGCGGCAGTTTGTTTCAAGGCACAACTCAGCTTAAGGAAAAAAACAAAAAAAAACTTGAGACGTATTGAGACTGAGGTCAAATCCACAATTGTTTTGAACGATTGCGTTTACAGCCAGCCAGGTCGGCAGAACAACTGAAACGCTCTGATGAACTGTGCAATACTTTTCTAAGAAAAAAAAGTAAATTACTACTTCAGAACGAGGCCTCATACTGCTAAAAGCTTACACAAGGGATATACGGTACAAGCGAAAATCGCTCTTATGTACTGCGTGTTACGGTCCATTTAATATTAACGCACTTTATCAGTTGAGGCTTTAGATTTAGGATAGAAACCTACTTACGAAACCTTTTTAGGGTTTTGAAACTAAATAGCCGAATAAAAATGGCCACGACGGGAAACAAAATATCAGTAAATGGTTCCGTATTTTATCTACCTTATATTAAATTTTTATCTTTACCAAAAGCAAAAGGTCTTCAAAAAAAGGTAAACCATTAAACAAATGAAAATAAATAAAAATAATGTAAAAGTATGACCTTATTACCTAATGTCCTTGAAAAAGTACCTTATTGTACATAGTCTTGAAGTAATTATTCTACTCTTACTAATATTATAAATGTGAAAGTTTGTAAGTATGGATGTTTGTTATTATTTCATGCAAAAACGTCTGAACGGATCTGGATGAAAATCCGCACAGAGATAGATTACATGTGTTTGGCTATCAAAAATTTTTTATGTAATAATGTTGATAGGTTTATAATTTTTGCCTTTGAATGAAATGTCTTAAGGTCTATTGAAATAGAAAACTTATCAACCTTAAGTTAATAATAATATTTTCAAAATCGCTTACAAGCCTACTTAATCTACTTCTAGCCATCCCATTAATTTAACACAGTCGTGAATATCTTTATGCAACATAATTCCGTGTCTCAAAATAATCAACTATAGATTGATTTCGATTTATGCTGGGAATAGTAAGTACTGATATTGTTTATCAAAGGTTTTAACTGCTGTACTGCGGAACTCTAAAATGAAAACCATTACGCCGGTCCGTCACGCGATCATAACTTCCCTTGGCGCATAAAATTTGTACGAACCGGATCTTAAGTAAGATTATCCTTATTTAAGAAGAAAAGTTAATAATATTATTTGATACATTATTTTCATACTACATCACAATTGATAGTTGCCGATGGCAACACAAATATTCAATAATTATAATTTTTATAGTTATATATAATTTATTTATATAAAATTCTGTAATGTGTTCAGAAATCACAAATAATATTGACACAGACTCCGATGAAAAGTGAGCTGCAGATTTAGAAAGAAGAACAAGTAATTTTTAATTTAAAAAATTGTACAGTTGTATGTTGATGTATTCCCCTATGAACTCTTCCCGGGTGTCATAGGGGAACACGGTGAACACTTGGGGGCAGGGGGGGCACGAATTGAATGACACTTCAAACTTCAAAATCAGTCCAGGAGGTACAGGAGGTCACAATGGTACGGACGTAAAAGCATGCATGCAAACATCCGTCCGTCAGTCGTATGAAAAGGTAAGAGATTTTAATATTATCAAATAAAAAACATTCTTAATAACAATTCATATCAAAATATTTTCACTTTTAGTATATAATTTAAAATGAAAGGATACAACCCTGTAATTTAAAAAAAAACAATTTCCACAAAAATTACCCCTAACAAAATCGTTTCTATTAGAACAAGTCGGGGGATGCTATAGCAGTTAAGCTCCATAAATCACTTAAAGTATGCTTATCGCAACACAATCTTAAATACAAGTCGAGTGCCGATATCGTACTGAAGGTACCGACGCAATAAATGTTCTATTTATAAGGTGTAGTTTGAAGGCCTTATTTGTGCATGCCACATGCGCGTAAACGCTTTAATATATGATGTCTGGATCGCTCAGAGCCTACAGTACTTATACTATTACATTGACCTATTTATTTCATTGTACCAATAATGTAAGACCCGTAGAACTTTGCGAACAGTAATTTACAGTCTCTTCTCATTTAAAACATACAAAATAAGAATCTCTTTTCTTTACAATTAGTAATGTTGCTTGATTTTCTTTTTGGTTTAGATTGTTAAACAAGACCTAAACAAACTCCACTCTAAGGAAAGTAGCATGTTGCGCTGGTCAGCGTGCATCACACAGCTAAACCCTAATGAGGTACCAAAGTGGCCCCCAAGGTAAACAAAATAAAAGAAAAGCTTTTACGGTGGTAAAGCAAGACACAAAAGTACTCAGACAACCTGCTGATGCCAATGCGAGCCTTAGTATCACCCGCCACATTCAAGACAACGGTCCCAAAGGAACTGAAGAATGCTCATGTAAATACAGACAAAGCACAAGATCGTGCTAAATACAGGAAGACATATAGTACGCACTATCAGTCTGGCAGCTACCACCGTAGAGTGCGGACGGAGAGCTAGTGCTGGTATTTTAATTGCTGTTAGTAATAAATAGTTGTTCATTTAATAGACAAAAACGCAGAATATGAATAGTTGGCATTAAAATTTTGCTAGGTCACTTTATTAAATCTGCCCATTCATTATCTCTACTAATATTATAAAAAGAAAATATTTGATTGCTTGTTGCGGATAACTCAATTATAATGTTATATCATAATATTAATTGTTCGTTTTCACTTAACGGTTTTCAATTTGAATCTGTAAACACAAAAATAACGAACACGTTTTATTTTTTTACGTGCCCTCTTTTAGATAAAAACACTCTTTTTTTGTTTTTCGACATCTAACCGGTGACCTCGCTTCGTCCGAGCTTTTTTTCAATGGAATTTAACATACATATTTAGTTGAACAATTTCGCACTGGGTATTTTTATGACCAAAAAAATGTGAATTTTTTGTTAGACTTAAACTTTTTTAGCTCACAATAACAATATTAATGACAAATTATGGTTTCCTATCAAATTTGTTAGTTTAATTAATAAAACTACTATTTTACCGTATTCTTAAAGGTTTGTCAAACTTTATTCAACAACACTGGTGTGAAGTTAAATGTCATCAAATTGATTTTAATGTCAAAAAAAATAATGTCATTTTTGATCGAATATTTGACAGTTTAATAACAAATTTTTATGCCCGCCCATGCCTATGTACCACCAACGAAGCGTGCATATGTAGTGTAAGATATATGAAAGACGTACGTACTTTTCTTTAAAAAAAACCTGAGTCGTATAGTGTGGAAATAGTAGAGACAGGAGCTATGCGAGGCAGACAAAATTTATTTATGTTTTTCAATTTTTATATTGACAAAACATAAGGCAAAGATAAATTAATTCAAATAAACAAATCCAACCGATCGCTTGCATCAAAAATTTTCAGTTATAAATAATTATTTCTCAGAGGTAACAATTCCTAAAGTTAACGAAACTTATATTATAATTAATTAGAATGTGAGTTAGCTTGTTTGTTACTCATTAACTCCTTAAAATTTCCGAAAATCACATGGGGTGGTCATGGGACACCTTTCATCCCAAAAATATCATATGTTCTCAAGGTACATAAAGCCTTCATTTACAATATCGGTTGCCATGGTAATGTTATGTTTTGACAATAACAGCTCAATTTAACAGTGGTAGAGACCGCAACATCAATATCTGTTGCACGAATGGGCCGGCTCGACCGGTGAAATACCACGACCTCACAGAAAACAGGCGTGAAGTAGAAGTATTCTGCGTTTCGTCTGATGAGTGAGGTGTTGGAGGCTTAATTTCAGTCCTCTTCCCCTTCCCACCCTTTCCGCAATAGTATAGGATGGTAACGGGATGAGGATTGGACGGGGAGGGGGTTAACGGGGAAAAGGAAATATCCTTATTCCTGTCTATGCCCTCTTCTGTCCATTAAAGGTAGGCAACGCATCTGCAACAAATTTGCTTGCTGGGTAGCGCTCACTTAACATCAGGTGATCTGCTTGCTCGTTTGCCACATAGTTCCATAAAAAAAAAACTCTTTGACACATGTTACCTATAATTCGAAATAATTATACGCGGAATCATCTTACAAATGTCCAATCTAAAATGAGAAACGAATGCGTGCGGAGCCGCGGGCAACAGCTAGTTTCAAACAACTCACAACTGTCTATACTCATTGTCTTATTGCTTTAATAGTCTATCTTCTAAAACAACAAAATTTTCCAGACGTTACCTTTTCCTTTTATCTTTTCATTATTTTTTTTCAATCATCCAACATATCCTTTACTCTCAAAATTTTAATTGCTTCGTACATCAAAGGAACCACATGCGAACTAGAAGCTACAGCACAAATTCAAGGTTTTATTTTAGTTGTAGGATCCAAATTACTTAACATAATTGGCAACCGTCTGCCTCAAGGAATCCGACGTTTACAAACCGCGAGTGAATACGGAAACGGAAATAAACGAAGCTTTGATCGTATAGACGAAATTCGAAACGAAATAGCCTTTATGTATTTATACCTTGAATTATTCTTGCAAATTTATTCTGAACGCTAGTGATGGGAATACGTTTTACGATTTTTATAGAACGACAAACTAATGGAAATATTTTTAGTTCATTCTTTCTTACGGTTCCATTCAAACTGAAATAGAGGGAGAAGGTGATCGATAAATAAATAAGCGTTCACAATAGGAGGGAGCAACACATTATGGATTTCCATTTCTCGCCTCTTCTACATCCATACATCTATGTGCTTCTCGTCTACGTTTATTTTTAGTATCGCCTTTCTTTAGTGTCAACAATGTGTTCGTTCATCCAGGGCATCTATTATCAACGCTACTTTTCTATTTTGCAAGAAAGTTTGACCTTTTTTCATCAATTCTTTCATTTTCTCCAAACCACCGATTCATACTTTTTTCTGACTAGTGATTTGTAGTAAAGAAACTGCTTCTGATTTTAAATTAAATTAATAATAATATATCAGCCTTTTCTAGAATGTTCCCCACTGCAGGGGCACATGCCTCCTCTCCTAAATAAATAAAATAAAATAATTCAAACTCAATGTACATCACTAATGTTTTTATTTCCGAAAGGCGTCGCTCTCACAGCTCAGTCAGCGTAAATCAAAACAGCAAAGAGCCTTTGAACTCTCAGAATGGTCCATTCGTGTACAGTGACATGTGAATGTACTCTGCACATTGAAGGCGATAGGTTTGTAGCGTCGATGCAAATTTTCTTGGTTTTAAAATAAACAAATGACCATCGAATTGTTATGAAACTTTATTACGCATATTGTTTCCCTCTTCGTAATATTGTGGAGCTCTATTCTTATCCTTTTCTTTCGTGTAACGTGTAACGCGAACACCGGAAGACGGACCGTCAATAATAATTGGTGGTTCGTTCGGCGTTAATTGGTCGCCGGACTGGTATCCATGGTCCGACGTCCGGTGAAAATAACAGACGTCTGCGGTCAAACGTGACGCGTCCTTGAGATTCTACTTTCGTTGCCCGTCCAAATTTATTAGCTCACTTTAAAAATTCAAATTTATTATCTACTACTAAACCTTTGAACATTTCGATTCCATCTTTTATGGATCAGGGCTAATTTTAGCAAAAACTACACATTATAGAGCGATTTTGATTATGGGTGGTTGTAACCTCAACGTAGTGTTTGCAGATGTATTGTTGTGGGGGTTAAAAGATACGGGGGTCCAAACAGTATTCTTGAATGATCTATATCTGATAATTAAAAGTGAAAAAATAACAACGAATCGGGTGCCTGCAAGTATATAATACTATCTCCTACATTTTTAAAATATCAATTAAAAACGATAGCATATTTGCTTCAGGTTGCTCAGAAAACCAATTTAAAGTTGAGAACAATTTATTATAAGGCATACAGGCGCTGAATTGCGAAGGTATTCGCGAAATTTTAACAAACAAGGCTATATCATGCAGTTCGTTGGAATTTCATTTAGATTTTGACATAAATATTCCACGCTACCTTACATGAAACTAACAATTTGTATAAATAAAATATCGTATGCATTAACAACATGTTTTTTTCACATACTGATTTTCTTGGCAGCTCTAAATAATGGTTATCAAGAAATAAAAAAAAATATACAAACAAAATCATGAAACAAAAAAGAAAAGATTCAATATTAAAGACGAATGTCTGCTGAAACAAAAATTGTAGAAAACCTGGACTTGTGATTTAATCATCTACATTTTACCATCCGGTGTTTATTGTTTAGACACACGACTAGTCGCTTCTATCGTCTATTTCATCGTTGCGTTTAATCGGAGCGATTTGAACCTTCATATATTGTGGGTAGACTAAGCACTTGTACACGTCCGTTTTTTACCTGACGACAGATTGTCAATAATAGGCAGCGGTGCGGTTCGGCTTAAGTCCGGACCGGTGTCCGGTGCGTGTACACATTCGTTGTAAACCATGCACCAACTCAAATCGAGCCAAAAAAACACGGTCCGACGTCCGGCGAAAAAAACGGACGTCTACAAGCTCTCTAAAGGATTGGAACAAGTGGCTAGCCGGAGTTTCCTTCAATAATAGACTGAATAAGCTGTTACGATACTAGCACTTTACTAACTTTTGACATCATCTCTACTTAACCAGGTGGGATTGGCTAGTTATTAAAAAAATCCAAAATTTCTCAGGGACAGAGTTCTAGGAGTGACTCGATTCTTTTCACCTTTGGGTCATAATCTCCTGATGGATCCTTGGATGGTTTTTTTATATAATTTTTTCAAAAATTCTAACCCAAGAAAAATAGTTTACGAGATACGTTAGCTGTAAATTTGTATGTGTTGGGGTCTAATTTACATAAATATCCACCTCCACTGGCGTCGATTTGAATATTATGCTTAGAATTTGAATGAAATTCGCGTAAAATACGTGTCATAATTTCGCTAGTAAAATTGCTTGCGTTACTAAAACTCAGTATATTTTCACAAGATATTTTAGACCTTCAAAAACTTGTATGCAACTTGTAGTATTATCACAAGCCAAGCTGGTGAATATGCTACAAGTTGTCACAAAGCAATTACAGCTACAAGATTATCTATATAAGGCTTTAATTGGCTTGACAAGCATGTAATTTTTACCGAGTTAAAATATTCAATTACTTTGATTTTAAGTCACATTTCAAAGATCTATATTTCTGAATTTTTAAAAGCTTTTTCTCTACATCCGATTAATTCTAATCTAAAGACGGTTATAGACACGGCAATGTCTGTTCAGAGCCCTATAATTTCCATTGTTAATTTGTAATTTGCAATAGGGTCATATGTTGCACACATAAAATATACTCTACTATACTAAGAAGTTATCTATGCAATTTCAACAAGCAAGATAATATGATGCAGTTCAAAGGAATTTAATTTAGATTTTGGCATACTTAAGCTTGGCGTGGATGAAGCTAAGAATTTACATAAACAACTTCTGTTCAGTATGTGAGTTAGACATTTCTATGTTAAGGTCTGGTTATGAAACAGTTGTGGTGTTTTTGGGAAGTAATAAGTTAAATGAAGACTTCGTAGCTCAGTAGGAGTGCTTGACTGTCAGTGGATTCTAATTCTAAATTTCGTCTGTGTGTTCACCTTAGTTAACACTTACGAAAATTAATAAAATTTATATTTTAACCGAACGCAATAAAAGGCACTGTACATAGACAATATCAAACTTTTATCTCACAAAATAACTTGTTACAAAAATGGTTTTACAATAGTTTTGACGGATGATAAATGTAATTTAAACGTCAATTTTTCGATGAGTTTTTTACATCCTCGGTAATTTACAAATTAATGTGCATGTGTTACAGGAGAGCTATCGATATCGATGGTTGAACAAGATGGCGCCACATGCCACACAACAGTGAAGTTTCTCGGGCGCTTAGTCTCCCGAAACAGTAGCCAGTCCACGAAGATCTTGCGGTTTGGCACAGTTAGACTTGTTTCGTAGAGGCCATTTGAAGAGTAAAATGTATGTCAACAAGCCAACCACCATCCAGCAACTTAAAGAGGGGGTTTCACGCCGCATCGATGAGATTGAGGAGCATTTATGCCGAGATGTAATAGAATATGCAGATCGATGTGCACCGCTGGAGCCGTGGCGGAAACTTGCGTAACATTATCTTTCTCACGTACACAAAATTTTACCTTGATTTTTAAGTAACGTTTAACGTCGATCCGTCTTATTGTAACATCCTATATATAGGTACCTTGTTTCACAGCGAGATAGAATTTTTGTAAGCAAAGGTTTTTACTTTTTTCACTGACAACTTTTTCTCATACCTTTATAACATTAGCTATCTGTTGAGTAGTGGAATTTAAGTGTTTATACTTATTGTGATTTTCTATAAAGATACGCGGTTGGTTTTGTAATTAATAAATAAAGTGTAGTGGCCACCATGTATGGTAAATGACATTTGTTTGTTTACAAAAATTATATCTTGCTATGAAGCTAGGTATAAGTATTCTCATTGTTTATTTTTATACAACTGGTACGTTATCACATCCAATATACTTGATTTTCATTTTCTCCGCAACAGATATTCTGCTTACAAAACTTTATAGCTACGTAGCTGTTTCAACATTTTATCAGTTTTGTTTCATTTCATATAGCTTTTAGTTTGGCTAGAAGTCGGTCGTTCAAAAACTTTCAAATAGATGTTCGATACCTTTATTTAAAGTTTGTTTCGCCTAGAATGTTACAGTATGAGATATGAGCTTCTATGAATCTTACTTTAGACACAAGTCAGTTGTTCTCAAACTTTCAAATAGTCTTATTTTCTTTAACTTTCATATATTCTTGCTTCTGTAGTCGCAAATCGAATAATTTCATCTTATGGCCTTCTTAATTTATATGTTTAAACTTAATGATGAATAATAATGAATTAACACCCTGGATATAAAGTAAATAACCCTAAAAAAGACTGAATCCCCTTTGCACATGATGTTTTTTGTGCGAGTTGTACGCGATTAGGACGCCTTTCGAACGCAATACCGTCAACACTTTGTGACCTTGTAACACCACAAACGCACAGAGGACGTGCAGACGCGCTCATCACCACAAACGGAGAGGACGCGCAGACGCGCTCATCACCACAAACGCACAGAGGACGCGCAGACGCGCTCATCACCACAAAAGCACAGAGGACGCGCAGACGCGCTCATCACCACAAACGCACAGAGGACGCGCAGACGCGCTCATCACCACAAACGGAGAGGACGCGCAGACGCGCTCATCACCACAAACGGAGAGGACGCGCAGACGCGCTCATCAATAAGCCCAAAGTTTTTAAATATTTCCGATAGCTATGAATTGTAACAACCATTAGTATACTAAAGTGAGAATATACCATCTAAAAATCTGTATACCTATTTCTTAAACAAAACACTAAAACTTTACACGAATATCATTCTAGAAGAAAGCAAATTTCACAGAGACACTAACATAACTTTACGTCGGGACGTTCGCTCTAACGATTCCAGAATTGCGAAGGCATCCAGCGACCGAGTGCAGACGGGAAAATTCAAACATTTGATAAAATAAAGGGAAAATAGAAAACATCGTTCTTGAACACTGTTGTGCTATCGGTAATAATTTCTCTGGCAAGATACGCAGATCTTTTACTGAATTGTTTAGTAACAAATCATGCATGTGCTCTTCGTATAGGATTTTTATGAAAAGTAGCCAAGAAACTACAGACGAGCGTAGAAAGAAGAAGTTTATAAGAAGAGCTACATGAAAGTATGCAGCAAACTAGAAAGCAGTTCAACTGAACATCAGTTATCGCTTCCCATAGGCAACAAGCAAATGAGTTGCAGATGCATTACCTAAACGCCATCTTAAAATTTCAAAGAAATCATCGTCGTTAATTTACCAATACCTATGTCCAATCATAATTTCAAAAATTGTGTAAATGGACGGACACTCTCTTACATAATTATGAGTAACTATTATACTTCGTCAGTTAATTTACTAAACTAATTGTACATAATGTTGCCATGTTAAATGTTATAAAAATCCAAGCTTAAAATCTAATAAATGAGACTACATGTACACGTAGACTCTCAATTGTTTTATTTCGAACCACAAAACCCGCTTCGAAGCCGACCGCTCCGTGCTATCGTTAAATTAAAGAAACAGGTAACGTCCGAACTCTAAAAGCTTTTGCAGATAAAATAACATATTGTAGCGTGCTCTCAGGTAGATACTGAAAATACAAAAAAACAAACGCAATCTTCTTACTTCCATGTCATAAAAACAATCCATATGATAGTAACAAATCTGGTAATTAAATCTGTATGTCTGTGTTACATTTTTGGGTAAGCAAGTGTTCGCCAGTTTATTTCGATCAGCCTCGATAAGGCAAATCAATAACTTTGCACAACGTTCTAGAATGATTGGCGGTTCATAGTGGACCCCACAGCATCTTTAATCACGCTAGAGATGATAAACTACAGGCTTTAGTTAGTAAACTCCCTCTTTGTCTCACCTTGACAGCCGATTGGAGAGACGTACTCAGACAATTTGTCATCCAGGTTGAAGCACCGCAACTCTGTACGCTGATGTTCGTTCTAATTTGTGCATTAATCTATGATTTGATAATATTGCTGTACTCTGAAACGAACTTAGTATGTGTCTAAAGGAAGGCGATTTAAGAAGCACCTGTACTTGACGGGTATATATGGATATAAAAGGTCTAAAAGAGGTGTGCTAGGATCGCGTCAAATGGAAATCCATAATCTCTCTCTATAAGTCACGGGTGCGAGTGCATATTCATTAAGTTATATGTTGTGTATCTAGCTAATGTAAAGGGCATATGCACGACAGGTACACTACAAATAAGGGAGCTTGTTCATTTGCACTTTCTACACAAAAACCTGACTGATTGTATTTTCACGAAATTTCGAATACAGCGTCGGTGGTTCAATTAAACAAACAGAGGGAAGTCGGAACCACATTTTAGAGCTATCTACTATCCTTAGCGAGTACTTGCATTTATTAGCGTGAATTCCATGTCTATTGTGCCTGTCTTACAGCGGTCGGAAGCAACTCCTTGTAATTAGTTGGAAACATTGTTAACGCTTATATACTTATTACAAAGCGATTGGTTTTAAGCAAAGTTCAATTAAGATATACTTATATAACAAGCTGGTTTCACTCGATTTATTTTAACCTACGATTTCCAGGCGAAGCTGAACCCTATATAATGATTATATAGATCTAAGGTCAACTTACATTGGATGTATAGTTCGTACAAAACTTCATTGTCTATTTTAAACCTTTAAGGCATAAAGAAAAATCTTCTTTTAGTTCTCTCCTACGTTATAACAGAAATCTCTGTTTAAAATGTCAAGTCTCTAGGCCAGTCTGTTTCTTCGTGCTATATATATACGAGTATATAAAATATTACATAAAATTTAGTGAGAGTAAAGTTAATGTATCTTTGGGAGCAAGGAGAGGTCAAAGTATATTCTTAGAAACAGATTTGAATTCGCGATACCGTCGCAAAGGCGTCGAAAGAAAGTAAAAGTATTACTTTCTATCTATCGAATATCAAATGTCTGCAATTAAAC
>JWHW01055192.1:20225-31081 GCA_000931545.1 Papilio glaucus
GCGCTGGGCTGCTGCCTCGCCGTTCTCACCGTCGCGGTCTTTCTCCGCCTGCCCATACTCATCAAGGGAATCCTGCTAGCAGTCATCACCGCCGGATACATCGCAGTTATTCTCGCCTACCACAAAGACCTCTTCGATTGCTACGATATGATGACAGAGTATGTTTTCATTCTTTATAATTAAAGCACTAAACGCCCAAAGGCTTAGATTTCATTTAGCAAAACATAAGATTGTTAAATTGGCAAGAATTTCTGTCGAAGACAGCAACTGTTTCACGAATGGATCGGTTCAGTGGTCTGCCTCAGTTTAGTGTGCTCGGAGGGTGTGCCTCTCCCCCCTCCCCCTCCCTCAAATACACCTGTAGTAAGAAAGTAAAAATTCTGTTAACTCTGAAGATTTGGGAGAGGCTTGAGATCCTAAGCCCCCTCCCCCTGGACCCGCTAATGAATGTAACACGAGTCCACGTTTTACAAAGGCGGAAACTAGCATTACTAACTAACTTAACTTCGGCCTCGTTTTTAATAAGCGAAATGCCCCGTGCCACTTCCCGAGGGAAAATAATGCATGAGTAACTCTCGATTACCGTGTATGTCGATAAAAAGCTGTTATTACTTAATAGCCGCTTGCTGGCTTGTCTTCTAAAGCACTTCACATAAAGCCTGCTTAGTTTAAATGATTGCAGGGTTAGTTTAGTAGAGTCGGTTAACTTAACATATGTGTGCAGTGTCGGTGTGGTGGGGTCGGCGTGGTCAATGTGCCTGTGGTCGCTGCTGCTGGCTCTGGGTGTGCTGCTGCACGCGCGACAGACCGAGTGGACGGCGCGCCTCGACTTCCTCTGGCAGGCACAGGCGCGCGACGAGAAGCGCGACATGGACGCGCTGCAGGTCACGTTACCACATATCTTTTGTTATCCATTTACTTCATGTTCGTCTTCTGCGACTTGAATCTTTGTTTATTATGCGTACGTCTCCACGAGTCTCTCATTACAAATATTACAAACTAAACTTACTACAGAATTATGATTTTTAACAGTGGTAGGGCCCAGAACAACATCATCTGTTGCACGAATGGGCCGGATCGACCGGTAAAATACTACGACAGCACAGAAGACAGTAGTGAGTGAGGCGCCGGAGGTCCAAATTTAGTCCTCCCCCCCTCTCTTCCCCCCTTTCCTAATAAGGATGGGAAGCGGTTGATTTGACGGTCGGGGTGTGGATAGGAAAAGGAAATATACTTTTTCCTGTCTATCCCTCCCTTGTCCATTTAGGGTCCATTGTCCAACGCATTTGCTACTCGTTGTGTTGTTGCGGATGCCTACGGGTGGCGGTCGCTTTATATTAGGTGATCTGCTTGCTTATTTGCCACCTCCTTCCATTAAAAAAAGAATGAAAGAACGATGCCTTAGGTAAATAATGGCATAGATCTCTTTCCTTAAGTAACGTATAAATATAATATTTTGTTACAGGCGTCCAACAAGAGGATATTGTTCAACTTGCTCCCTGCCCACGTGGCGACGCATTTCTTGGACAACCAGTTCAGAACTAACATGGTAATTATTTGAATATAATTGTGTAACAAAACATTTCAACTTTGCACTGGCAACATTGAAGATATACTCACCTTTTCTAATATCATAATAATAATAAGCTTTCACGGCCGTAACCCGGAGGGGTAGGCAGAGATCATGAATTTCCGTTTGGCCCGATCCTGGCACACCCCTTTCACTTCTTCTACATCCATACATTTACGCATACATACTCATTATATCGCCTTTTTAGTCAGCCACAATAATATCATCATTCCCTTATAACAAGCAATTTTCTATTTTGCACTGCGCTTGCACATTTAACACACACGCTAATCGCCATGTTCCACGCTAACTCATTCATTTAATTAATTCATCAACCAGATACAACATTAATGCTTGCTTCGCCACATGCACTGTACACACTAAAAGGAGCAAGTGACAAATACAAATATTCGAACATTCTAATTAAGATACGGGACTGTTTATACATTCATTAATAAAATTACAGAAATAACGATTTATTGTATAGTTGTTTGTTTTTGTAATGAATTTGTAGCAATATTAGAAAGAAGTATTAGTACATAGCAATGTTATATGTTTTAGGTTGATTTAAATGTAATACAACATTTCTAGTGATAATTATTAATCTGTAAAACAATCAAGAGACACTTTACATAACAAAATAGATTAAGATAGAGTAAAGAGAATTTAGTCACTTGGTCCTGACGTGTGGTTGGGTTGTTCACTCGGGTGGATGACAAGACGCGCGGTTGGCAGGACCTGTACCACCAGTCGTACCAGCGCGTGGGTGTCGTCTTCGCCTCCATCACCAACTACCACGAGTTCTACATGGAACTGGACGGCAACAACCAGGGCATGGAGTGCCTTCGACTGCTGAATGAGATCATCGCCGATTTTGATGAGGTAAATACTCAGAATTAACAAATTTAACGGCAAATGGTGGCAAAAGTTTGTGTAATGGCCAAGTACAGGTGACCTATGGGTGGGTAGACCTATCCTATGAGAAAAGACCAATCTTTCTGACGATCTTCAGAGGAGGCCGTCGTTCTGCAGTGGACGCCTTTAACGTATGATGAAGTAATTATTAAATTTGACATTGTTTGCACCCTCAGAAACCTAATTAATATATATTAAATGGATTTTTTACAGCTTTTAGGTGAAGACCGTTTCAGTCCAATAGATAAAATCAAAACAGTTGGATCGACGTACATGGCAGCCGTGGGCCTCATCCCAGATAAAAAAATGACGGACGATCCTAGCACCAGGAAACATATGGCAACCCTTGTCGAGTTTGTGTTTGCAATGCGGGATAAGTTAAAAGATATCAATGACAATTCGTACAATAACTTTATGCTGCGTGTTGGTGAGTTCAATATACTGTATTATACTGTATATATGTATTATATATATGCTTTATACCCTACCAATGAATTCTGAACTATTTTACGTTTTATATAAATTTTACAGGAATAAATGTCGGCCCCGTCGTTGCTGGAGTTATAGGAGCACGGAAACCACAATATGACATATGGGGTAACACCGTAAATGTAGCCTCGCGGATGGATTCCACCGGCCTGCCGAACCACACGCAGGTCACCGAAGAAGTGTATCAAGTGTTAAAAGACATGCCCTATCAGTTCGTCTGCCGGGGAAAAGTTAAAGTTAAAGGCAAAGGCGAAATGACGACATACTTCTTAACGGACCGAACATCTGATAACGGCAGCGCACAAAACAACACAAATGGTCAACCTCAGAACCCGCCGTCCGCGTACGGTGGCGTGGCAACACCGCTTGCGATGCTGCAGAACTCCGCGAGGCGCGCGGCCGCCCAGCCCTCGAGGCTGCCGCCTCTACGGGAAACATCGGGATCGGGTGAAAACGAGCCTCTTCTTCCTCCCAATGGGCAACAAAACGGAAATAATCATAAAGGGACAAAGGGGCGCCGAAGCAAAGATCAAGATGACAATCCGCCTCCACCTCCGCCGCACGGTATTTCTGGAAATCCACGATGGCCGCCGCCGCGGGCGCTGGTGCCACCCTGGCCGCGACCACAGGAGCCGAGGCCACCGGTCGTGCACAAAAGGAGGCCGCCCACGAGACTGCCGAGGCCGAGGTCGAGCGAGAGCTTGCCTCTAGCGCGGAGTCCTCGAGTGCATTCCTCCGCCGACGAACTCAGCTCTCTGACTCGCTCGCCAAGCCTCAGCTCATCCGACGAGAGCTATTCCCGCACTACTGACGCTTCGCCCTCGCCGCCGCGACCGACCCCCTGGCTGCCGCCGACTCGACCGCTACGTAACGATATCAACTCCACCTACGATTATCCCGTTGTTCGAGCAAATAAACCCGCAACTAACGTTATAAACGAAATTTACGCGAAACATAAAATTTGTAACAAGCCGGTCCTTGAAGATAAAATTCTCGACGACATCAGCTATCAGAAGGAGGAAGAAAAATTACAGAGGAGTATATTGAACATGCTTCAGACGTCTGCGAAACGCGACAGTTGCAGTCAAACTGATAAGAAGGACGCCTCGAATCGTTTGGCTCCGAGGACCAACTCGTTCTCCAGTTCCGGTAGTCGGCCGAATAACTTGAAGCATTTGAACCACGACAGCAGGGAGGTGTTCACTAAGCGCAGTCCGTCCGACGTGGCCTGCGTGCCGCCCTTCGAGAGAGAGATACAAAGGCTGCTCGACGATAAGAATATTATTATCAATAATCCTGCTAAAAATGAAAGAAAGGACCTGAACCTTGAACTTAGGTAATGTAATCTATATAAGTAAAAACGAATCCCCTTTTCCCTTGGTCACGCCATAACTGGATAATTTTACTGATTTTATTCATCTTTTTTTTTAGTTTTCTAATACTTTGAAGATTCTTACGGAATAATTTCCATAAGATTCTTTAAATTGCGCAGAAAATTGGAAAGTGTAGAAAACTTAACAATTATTTTAACGTCCTGCGTTTGATGAATGTTAATTTAGCAGAAATTTATTAATTTTTTATTTTTGGATAAAGAGAAATTTAAAAAAAAACAACAAAAATAAAAATTGCACAGAAAATTCATAATGTATGTTCTGCTAGCCATGGCAAGTTTTCAAGAGTTTTCTATCCTACAATAGCTAGACTAGTTACTTTAAACACTTGAATCGACAATGGCTTAATGAGTGTGGACCGCGAAATATGAGGTCATGGGTTCTACTCTGCTATTCGGCTATTGTCCTGCACCATCTCCTAGCCCAGTTGGAATGTTTAAAAAGTATGCAAATAAGTTTTTTTAAGTAGTTGATATTCTAAAAAAATACGACGTATGAACAAATAAAATAACCTTCTAAAAATTAAAAATAACATCTAGGCTTCTGTTGAATTCAAATTTATAGACACTACCGGAATAAATTTTATTTTTATTTTCAAATAATACATTAGGAGTCAAAACTCGTCGCTGGAAGTGGCACGGAGTGCTAACAACAACAGCAGCAGCCCGCTGCACGCGGTGGGGCTAGCGGCGATCGCGCAGCTGGCGCGCCGCGAGCCCAGCCCCGCGCCCGCGGACTTCCCCGGCGTGCTGCCCACCGACGTGGTCGTGCGCCTGCCCTCGCCGCAGCGACGTGATACCCCCGGGTGAGTGAAGATAACCACGTTCTCTAAAACAAAAACACTTCTATTCCAATGCCTACAGCTAACCTTCCAGAAGACAGGCGTGAAGTAGAAGTATTCTGCGTTTCGCTTGATGAGTGAGATGCCGGAGGCCTATTTCTAGTTCTCTTCCCCCTTCTATCCTTTTCTAATAAGCATGGGATGGAAAGAGAAAAGGAGAGGATGGATAGGAAAAGGAATTATCCTTTTTCCTGTTTATCTCCACCTACGTATATTAAACGTGGGTAACGCATCTTCAATTCATTACGTGGTTACAGATGCCTATGTTGTCCTTTTCTTTGGAAGGCATAAAGTAAAAATATTAATATTGCTAGAAATTTAAAAAATCAGCAATTGCTCTGAGTGAATGATATTGTTTTTTATCCTACAGCGGAACCTGCGATAGAAAAATCGATAGCAGTACCAAAGAAAAACAGGAAAACGACGTACAGGAGCGACTACATAACCGGGTTTGTATTCAATAAACACTTAATATTTTATTATAATACGACATTCGTTTAATACTTGATATTAACATTATTTATTTTAAAAACAGGTGACCACTTCGAATCATAGAGAAATGGGTCTTTACGGGGAAAGTCAGTCGGAGTGGAGCTCGTCGTGTTCGGAGGGCGAGGGCGAGGGGGAGGGCGGGCAGCCGGAGAGCACCGGCTACACCACCGACGACCCCGCGCTGGAGAACGTCTCCATGCTGAACGAGGCGGGGCTAACTGACGCGGAGGCGGCATTGAGCGACGTCAACTCGTGCTACTTCGACCGCGATGATGACGTTTCCTCCCGCGCCTCCTCCCGCCTCCTAGACTCTGAAGCTCTGGTCTCTCTCGAAAGTCTCAGTGCGATATATGACTCCGACGAGCCCGCGCACAGGTACCTAGCGAACATACGCACCGTGACCGAGTCGATAACGAGAAACTTCGGCCAACCCGCGCACCTCACCGACGGCGAAAGTGACGTTTAGTGAACAATTATGCGGATGCTTATTGCTTCTGGCCTTTTGGACAAACTTATACTAAATGTACTCGATGCGGCAGTCGTTTGCTTTTTGAAGAATTGTGATATAAATCTCTAATAGGCGCTACAGAGCATCCAAAAATACACAGGAATAAAGCGTTTTGTTGGCTCTCTAATAAATAATACTCAAAATTTATTGTCTCTAATAATCGAATTGTTTTAGCGATGATTCGTCAAAAACGGTCTGTTACTGCCAAAGATTTGAATACTTAGGACGAACCCGTACTTAATTCTTTGGTTATTGCTCTAAATAAAAAAGATGAGTTTCTGTTCTGTTCTGTGTCTTAACACTAGTGATAGTTAAATATAACATTTTATATCCCTTTCGCCTTACAACAGACTATGTAGCATGTGTAAATTGTCAATATGTATGTAGTTATGTTACGCTGTATATTCCTGTATAGATACGCCATGTGATGGCGCTCCGAGTCTTGTACGGTACGCAATGATCTCTACAATTGTAAGGTGCTCTCACTTAGAAGTATTCATTGTTTATCTTGTGATAATGCTATAGGGAGTTGAAGTCGAGCGACCAATGTCTGCGAGTCAGTGTTGTAAAGGTTAGGGCTGGCCCCTGCGCTGTGAGATCTAACTTACGTAACAAGTAATTATAATTGATGTATTGTGGATTGTGAAAATAGTGCATAATGTTATATAAGGATTTTGCATTTCGATATATAGTTATATATATTTAGCTTACCGGTTGTTACCATAGTATACATCCAAATAAGATTTATAGATTTCTTGCTTAATCTTTTGAAGAGTGAAGGTTATGAACAACTTGTATCCTGTTTCATTCACATTTCACATGACGTAGACTAAATTATTTATAAATACTAAACCTTCAGTTTAACGCAACAACAAAAAATGATTTCAGTTTAAATGTGTTCAGTTTAAGTGCTCTTAATGTTGTTTGAGCCGACTTATTTACCTCGCTATATTTTCTCGACCTAACTTCTCGCGTCGTTTTCTTGTCCCATCTCTGTCATCTGTTATCTTCTGTGCTCTCATGATGTCATCGTGTCATTAATTTAAATAAACTTTTATTATTATCGCCTTCAAATATTAATAAATCAATTTTTTTTGGTTTACTATATTTTGAGTAACTTTAACAATGTGACTCAAAATTATAAATACTAAAATACTAATAAAATAATACCTCATAATAATAACTACATTTTTTTCGTTATATGACAATGCTCTCGGTTAAGCCATATGATATTTATCTTTAAGTATTCAAGTATTATAAAAAGCTAACTCAATATTATAACAGTACAGTGCAATTTTGTAGATTGTAGACAAGGATGTTACATACCTCCAGATAGAGCATCCGGGACACAAAAGTGAAGCCACCTTAAGTCGCCATTTGGCGACGTCGTAAAATTCGGGTGTCATTCGTTTCCCGCCACACGAATAAAAAATCTCTTCGGTTGAAATTTAAATAAATGACAGTTTTCGCCATGAAATTTTAATTAATTAATTTCATGATTTTATACACAACCAAATATGAATTGTTATAATGGGACGCCATAACAATTATGTAATATTACTAAGTTAACATAATTTTCTAATGTAGTGTTGTTGTCCACTACATTAGAAAATTATGTTAACCCTAAAACTACAAAGAAATATAAAAAACATTAGATTAAAAAGAGGTGTTAAAATATATTGTAATTTAATTTACCTTTGTTATATGTATACGCTGGTAAACATTCGCGACAAAAATCGTGCTTAACTTTTGAATGTTGAATGTTGCATGGGACACGTTATCTGGAGGTATATAAATCTATGGTTGTAGATAAATAACACTGTGAAATATGATATAGTACAACCGATAAATAAAGATCGTTTAGTGAATATTTGTTGTAGAATATTCTCCATGATAGAAATACTGTAAAATTAATGAATTGTCAATTTCGTGTTATTGTTACAAGTGTAAGATGTAGCCGATTTTTAATAATTTTTGCTTCAAACTCGATTCGTGAATACTGTTTTAGTTGTAGGCTGAGCGTACTTAATGTTTTCATCGCGGCGGTATGATTCACCTTCAGTCAATGTGCTAATCGTGAACACACAAAATGAATGTATAGTATTCTAATTCAGATCGACACAGTAATGTTTACATAATTTTTGCCTTGGTATTGAAAGTATAGTTAATATATAAATAGTTCATTATATAATTACTTAACAGGCGTTCGGTGCCTTTCAACTAGCCTGTATGAAATATATTTGATAAATGTTGACTTATAGTATATACTCGTGTGAGGTCTTATGATGGTAAGCAATCAATTTCAAAACTTTTTAAAGTATTTGTTATAATATTCGCAATCATAATTAATCGGCGGCGAAGTTAGTTTTTTTTTTATAAAAAGGATAGTCGTGAGGACTGCTGACAGAAGTGAAAATTCAAAACAAGTGGGAAGTCTCCATAATAGTTCTAAAATAAATAAATAATCAACAAAAATGAACCCTTGCATTTAAACAATAAAATTCAAAATTAAATACAAGAAAGATAAACGAAAAAAAGTTCGCGTAACTATTCCAAATTTAAATAAACATGCCGATGACGAATGTTGTTCACGCGAACCTATAAGAGTTCCAACTTCCAAGAACTCCAACAAATATGGTCTAACGCGGCGAAAGAATTTTTCACTTGAAAAGATTACAATATGTATAGTACGTCACGAAACTTTCGCGACTGAAGTTGGCAATGAGCTATGAAGTGGCTCAAAACTTCAAAAGAATTCCTTCTCAGTCGTACCTCTAACTATACCGTATATTTTAGAAATATGATACTTTCTCTTATTTTTATAGCATAAGCATTCGTTAAACTTGCTTCCTAACCTAACTTCACTCCGGTTGAACAGGATTCCGAGAACTATACGGGGTCGGTAGCGGGCGGGTTGTTTACAAATTAATTCGAAATTCAAAACGGGATGTGTTCATCTTTAAGCGTTGCGTTAGGGTCGAGGAGAAGAATATTGTGGACTGATTAATTTGTAAGTTGTACTGATCGACGACGTGATGGCGCTACAGTGACATTTAAAAATTGTTAATCTGTGTAAATATCGTTAATCTATCAACTGCTTAAGCTAAACATAATTGTTTATACCTTGTTTGAAACAGTGGTTATTTTGGATGAATATCATTTGGAATATTGTTGTTTGTTTTTAATATTAAAAAGTATAATTTTCTATATATGTATATAGTGCCAAACACTAGCGAGCCGTAATGGAAGAAGCTTAATGAAGCTACCGACTTACATTTATATATTTTTGGCATTATTGTATTCGACAATTAATATGTAGAATGTAGAAATTGTAAAATCAAAAGTAATGTTAAAATTGTCAAATTTTTTTCTGGTAAAAGTGATAACGGAACCACAACATTATACTGTGTTCTACTGTAAATACGTATTAATAATAAGTAGAAGGTTTTTGAATTCTTATCCTATATAACGTATAAATAGCAATGCAAGTATCAAACTACATCAATCTTATTTCGTTATTATGATATTGTAAATACCCCTGTTACAAAACATTAAGGATTATGACCTATTCTGTAATTTTTATTTATTTGGATTCATTGAGCAATATTAATTACATTAAAATTAAATTAAAATCATGACCGCAGACTTTTTCATTTTTACGATTATCCTTTTAAATAGAGATAAATTATAATACAAGAGCATGTGTCTACGTTGGAAGGTACTTAAAGGAAGGTAATATCAGATCATATGTATATAAATCTTGCTTTAATTATTAGATCGCAGAAAAATATAGTAAGATCTACTGGTATTGCCGAAAATTAAACCCCTAATCTGCTCTTTGGACGGAATTTTTTGACCCTATACGATTAATATGCCTTTTTTACGGAACAAGGTGGCAAGTAGGTCATCTGATATAAAGGGTATCTTAATATAAGATGACGCAACACGAAAATGAGTCGCAAATGAGTTGCCTACTGGAAAAAGTATGTATATAATATCCTTTTCCCCATTTATCTCGTCCCCGTTCAGTCCTCTTCTTCCCAGCCTATCCTATTAGGAAACGATGGTAAAGGGAAGACGACTGAAATTCACCTCACTCATCAGACGAAACGTAGATTATGCCTGTCTTCCACTTCCACTTTATGCCTGTCTTCTTAGGGATCGTGGTGTTTCACCGGTCGAGCAGGCCCATTCGTGTAACAGATGTTGCGGGCTCTACCACTGTTAATTTGTTTTGCCATTTACCTTTTTAATGTTTACGCAATTTTCATTTCATCATTTAAATAAACTGATGAACTATTGTAACTTTATGATTGCCTATACCTAATTTATCTATGTGTACGATGATGCTCGTATGTTTACAAGTCAGGTAAGAAGATCCCGGCTTGAGCGTGTCTTCCGCATACTAATGATTAAATCCTTAAGATATGCAACAATCTATGAGACTCTACTCGTATGATTACGTGCTTAGTTTCGATAAAAATCTGATTAGTGACGACGTTGACTTTTAAGATTAGATTGAAAAACGATAGATATTATAATATTAATAATAACAGTATTAGTTTATAATAATATAAAAGCAATGGAAGTTGAAGAATGTAGATTAGAAAACCTTTAAAAAAATTGTTCAACTAATTGTTGTGAATTTTA
>JWHW01055192.1:55632-68219 GCA_000931545.1 Papilio glaucus
AGAACGACCTATCTTTGTTTACTCTATATTTAAGTCTTTAAGGCAGAATACGAAATGTACATATACTTGCGTACTTGAAATTCAACTTAAATATCATGGGCACAAAAGAAATAACTGAGGTACATAAAATATTTGAATCATAATTGTAGTAGTACAGGTGTTTTGATTATTTGCTCTGCGTGTGAGGGGAGCTCAATGGCCAGGTCGAGCGGGTCGCGGGGAGTGCGCGGCTAAGCGCCCCGCGCACTGCCCCCAACCGCCCCGCGTAGCCCCGCGGCCGGCGCACGCGCAGAAAGTCGAGCCAGTCGTCCGCCGCGCAGCCTCCGGTTTGTTTACAATCTTTGTCATTGGTGACGTTTTTGATATAACATTGTGTGCATTGAATAACCATTAGTGAAATGTAACATACTTTAAAGTTATATGTGGCAGTAATCTACCTGATGACGTTGGCAGTGTTGTTAGCGTGGTTTTAGAAGTCTCGCGTTGCAATTTGCCAGCTAGCTAGGTATTTGCATTGTGCAGAAAGGTTGCACGATCCCCTCTGGTCGGTGTCGTTTATTGTACCGGTGAAGGCGATTGCGATGTAGGTGCCGCACATTTGTACGTGATACCCGCGAGTACAAGCGTTAGATAAATTCATTGCAATAGTTAAAACAAATTAACAATTAGAATGTCGAATGCCAAATTCTTGTAAAGTAGATGTGTTTAGCCTTGGTGTGGAATTCGATTTTAGCCTATCCAGTGTAGCGTGACTGCACGCGAGCCGGAGTTCCTTAGCCGATTATATACAATAATGCAACGAGTGATGTTCGACGAATTTGTAATGTTTTAACACAAAGATAATGTTACGCTACCTATCACTTTTTGTTTAAATATTTCCTAGTCAACGTCTTAGTCTGAATGTATTTCTTCATTTACATCTTAGAACAATGTTTTTATCATTACACATTACGTAGGTACATTTAGGATTTTTTTTACTAAGTGTTTGTTTTTACTTTTCACGATATTACAATTACCATAATAATATAACGACAATTATTATCAATTAAAATAAACGGTAATCCAATTTTTACGACTTGAATATTAACAGTCTTATAAGAATGCTAAAAAGTTTTTAAATATTTCGTCAGGGACCTAAAAGAGAACTGATTTGGCTGGTATTCATTCATCTAATAACGAGTAAGTCGGCCCTACGTTATCCTTTTAGTTGAAGTGTTGTAACATTTTAAATACATGAAAGAATAACTAAATATTACATTAAAAATTACCATCTATAACGCAAAAAATTTTGAGGAAATATGTCATTTTTGTTGTAAGTGTGATTATGATGATAATAAAATGAAAGAATAAAAAAACTATTTCCGCCATTGAAAAAACATTTTATTTTTGAGCTAAATATTCTTTATAATAAAGATAATGTATAAGAAAAGAACTATAACCAAGTTCCTTTGCTATAAGTGTTGTGGTTCATTATAAGTGTTCACAATGCACAATTTTATTCCCTAGTTTTGATGGCTTGCTTGCATAGTAGTTATAATAGCTTGGCTTCGATATCGCTCTAAAAATTGTTTAGTTAGAAATTAAACTCAATAAAACGGTGATATGTTTTTATACCCTCTACCTTTTTAATCGTTAAAGGAGTAAGGGTAGTTGCACAATATATATTTGTAAAATGTTATATGTTAATATATACATACAAACAGTTTAAACACTCGCACTGGAGAGAGAAGGGGTAGGCTTAATTATGAATTTCCGTTTGATGTGGTATTGGCATAGGTATAGGTACTTATTTTAATAGCATAACAAATAAGATACATATTATTCTTTAAATTATTTCGCTATTTTCTTGGGCATAGGCAAGTTATTGTGTTATCTTTGTTGAAAGTTCTGATGGACTATAATTATTAGGTATTCTCCATTGTTTTTTTGTTAAAGTCGATACTTCAAGTGAATGTAAAATAACTGAACGTGAAGACTTTATAGTCGTATTCAAAAACTCCCACGCTACGGGGGTTGGCTTGGCCTCCACCGACGACAATGGCATGCGTGCCTCGGATGCGATGCAGTGTAGAAATCGAGCCGCATTAAATTACCGATTGTTCAAGATTTACAACAAAAAAAAACGTAACTATAGAACATTCATTACACGAGCCTTGCTCTGTGAATTATGCAGACTATCCGTCAATGTTAAGTATTGGTATTCTTGTATGAATTATGGATGAAATGTATGTATGAATACAATATATAGTGGGAAAGTTGATGATCTTGAGACAATGGTAAGAGGGCCAAACCCATAGCATTACGAGCATGTCAAATAACCCCGGCGAGAGCGACAACGCGAGCGGTTTTCCAGGCTGATGTTCGAAAATACTACAAAGCACATTTCCTGAAAAGTTTTTATATTTAAAATTGCTGAAACATTTTCCATGTTTATTGAAAATCAAGGTTTATTAAAGAAAGCTATACCTTTCACATTCATCATGTTCATTAGAAAACTTTACAACTACTTTCTTTGTTCCATTTGCTCACGGACCGATGTGTCGTCGATGAGTTACTAAGAGTTACTTGAGAATGTGCCGATTACTATCTAGGGTGTACATCCGAGATCCGAGTTAATACAAAGATAATAGTGTACCTATAGCATAAGAGAAAATTTTCTGCCCGCTTGCAATTTTGATTGTAGATACAGCTCGTACTGGTGACAGGCGCGAAGCAACGTGCTAGAGGAGGGGAGGGGATGCCTAGATAACACGATAACGGCTCCTAGCGTCGAGGAGACCGCATCGCGCTCTCGACCGACATAATATATTTTTTTTCCGACTGCAGTCTAGCGGTACACTTGCCAAGTCTTCGTCGAAGCTTCTCTAGTAACGGGTGCATAGTTGTGCTAAAGTTCCTTATAAAAGTGGAATATTATTAGAAAACGGTGGATTTTGTTAGTGCGTAATTCACAAAGTTATCGGTGTTAGTTCACAAATTAGCCTAGTTACCGTTTTGTTTAACTAAAATATTGTTTAGAGCGAAAAAGATACTTGCTTAAGATAAGGCTGCCAAATGTAAAAATTAGTTAAATATGACTAGATTAACATACAAGGAAACGGTTCATACATGGCATTGTATACTACTTCGATTATAGTTCAGTGAAAAACGTGATAAGTTTTTATGTGCTAAAACTGGTCGAAATGAAAGACTCTGCGCCCCGTTGCGAAGATGTGGCCGATAAACTGGTGTGGCTGTTCGGCTGGAGACAGACCTACCCGGTGCAGAAACTCCAGAGGAATCTACTGCCTAAGAACAATGAAGGGGTAAGCTTAAATACTTGAAACAATAATGTTGACATTTGAACGACACTCACAACTGGACTGTAGTATGATTATTGTCAAAAAAGTAACCGTTGTAAAATAAACCGGTCTACGAACAAAAAGCCTTTTTGTCAAAAATTTAAGGACACTAATACAAGTGCATGCTTATGTATTAACAGAGGCTATTTTTAGTAAGCACTGTGACACTAATTCTTGAACAGAAATGTACAAACTGTTACTTGGAGAAGAAATGCTTCTTGAATTACTATGAGATCAAACTTGTTTACGTAAATTATATCGGACAAATGTGTCGCACGTCCGCCTCGCGCACGTATACTGCATCAATGCGACCAACATATAACGCCTACAGATTCTCCTTGCAATTTGTAACCAAGTAGGAATACTTGAAGAATACCAAGTATTGAATAACGAAGAATAATATTATATGTATATGTAATTATTAAAAATACATGTATATTAAAATATAGTATCTTGTATGGAACGGTGCAGCTTTACAGTAAAAACAGCACTTTCAACGTCAAAAAATGTCTACAATTAATTTTTTAAAAAGTCGCTAGATCATAAAGATCCTCATCAATGATATGAAAGACCTTTTTTGGTATAATGTTGAAAATCTTCACACCATACCCTGTTTATGAATAGTTGCACCTTACTTCCTCGAGCTCTCATTAAATATTTAAGGTTGTACATGTTATTAAATATTTTTTTGTAATCTGCAATGCTTAAAATAAATAAAATAAATAAATCGTTGGCGTGAATGCAATTGGTAAGCGAGCGGCGAATAAGCAACAAGTTTCCTAGTTAAGCTGGTGTAGAAACGAGCTAATCTGACATTCCATTGTGATACGCACGAGTCGGCTGCAGTGACACACGCCGCTAATTGATAGCGCGATAGCGACACTGATAACATGGCGTTACAACATCGACCGGGTATTAAAATATAATCGCTAATATTTTTGTCAATGTTTCCGGTGGGCGTTGTATTTGGGAGTTAATGAACAAAATGTTGAAGCCAAGTTATATACAATACCTACTAACCAATGATACCTGCGGATGTTGTCATGTATGTTGATTTGCCTACTATTTAGGTTAAGCTAAAATATTGCGTTATTCGTCCAAAAAACTCTTGCACCCCGATGGCAGCGCCACCTGCCGGGTCAAATTGTGACTAAACCATCCTGGATCCACTCAAACACACTCAAAAACTTACCATTAAGTGGTAGAGCCCGCGACAACAACATCTGTTGCACGATTGGGCCGGCTCGACCGGCGAAATACAATGGCCTCAAAGAAAACAGGCGTGAAGTATTAGTATTATGCGTCTGATGAGTGAGGTGCCTGAAGCCTAATTGTAATAAGGAAAGGATGGGCAGGGGGATTTGACGGGAGAGGGTTTGCACAGAAAAAGGATATATCCTTTTTCCTTTATGCTCTATCTCTCCATTGAAGGTATGCAAAGCATCTGCAACTCGTGCTGCAGCTTGTAAGATAGATGCCTATGGGTAGCGGCATCAAATATCAGGTGCTCGCTCGTTTGCCACCTTTGCTATAAAAAAAGTGTTACTCCATAATATATGAGATGTAGATATACATTATACCTACTCTATATACATAAAATAATGTTCGTTAGTTGGGTATTTGAAGAGAGCTGCGTGACCGGTATACTAGAGATAATATTGCATTTTTTGCTCGTTAACGAGCAAAAAAGGTAAAATGAACAAAAGCTATTTAATATAGTTTTTTCGTACTCAATCGAGTTATATGTATGTAATATGGTATAGCATATTTAATAGGTCTGGTGGGTATTTGAGCCGCGGCATTGTGGTCTCACAAAGCCATTTCCTGTGTATTCTGATGCCAGGCAATTCAGTGCCCGGTCAGCCTGCGGACAATAATTAAAAAGATAACTCGCGATGATCGCATTCGCTTGTGACATTTTATTTATTTTTCCCCTAACTGATCATCGTAGGTACTGTTTCAAACTGTCCATTGTGCAACGTGACCAAGGAACATAACTACTCTCTAACGAGAGAAGAATCGTATCTTCAAACAAAAAAGATGAAACAACGTGACTTATTCGTGATTAAAACTCATGATCTAGTAACATAACTACTCTCTAACGAGAGAAGAATCATGACTTCGTTCAAAAAAAGATGAAACATGTGTCTATATACTACTAGCGCCGCGGCGGAAATCCATAGAAAACATGAACATTGGCGGGATTTTCAAATTGAATGGAATGAATAGGTTCCTATGCGGTCTTTTTTTGTGTGTATAAAACTGTAAATTACTAACTACTTTATAATAAACTGTAATTTTTTACACATTACAATTTACAGTTTACAGTTTCATACAAAAAAACTTAATCGGGGTTATAAGGAATCAATAATGTTATTTCATTAACAAAATTTTATTTATATATAATTTAATAGTCCGTAACCCAGAGGGGTGGGCAAATATTATGGATTTCCATTTGGTGCGATCCCGGCACACCTCTCGCTTCTACATCTCTACGCGAACATGCTCGTCGGTTACGGGTACTCCTTTCATCTCCCTTCTTTAATATGTCACTTGTTACCTTCAGTTGTCCTTGAACGTGCCAACGCTGCCACTCACTTTTGAAACAAAAATTTATTGTCTCAAAAATAATACTGTCACGAGTACGGAATAATGTATACGGCAAGCAAAACCTTTACCTCAAATTTATCAGCCATAAGTTTCCACTCTGAATTCCTCCATAAAAATTAAAAATAACAAAAAACTTTCCAGAACTACAATTACAACGATTTTTTTTTTAAATTTATGAAATGAGGAATGACACTTGTCAATTGAATGTCAACTTTTTACTTTTTTACAACGTTTAATTTCATTACTGGCTGGCTACGAAAAATGTATCACAATGTAAGGTTTTATAATTATAAATATAGTTGATTATTGAAATGCTTAACCATGAATTAAGCTGTGAAAATAATTGTACACTAAATAATTATTGTTAAAAAATATTCTGAATTTGAATTATTTCATATTTTATATATTATACAGCAATCACTGCATAAAAACTGTGACGATGTGTGAAAAGGACAGAAACTTTCTTTGTTCTTGTAATTGTAGCCCAGTTTACACAAAGACATCAATGTGTGCACGTTTCACTTCAGTCGTATAGAGATGGTGCAGCGTGAGCTCATGATAAACAGCTCAGTCTTTTTTACACTGCGGCTTTGACATTATTAGTTATGACATAGTCTATGATGTAGCTAATGGCAAAGAAAATGAGCACGCGTTCACAGAATAACGGGGTAAGGATGCAACTTACCACTGCTGTGCTTCTTGATGATGGTGTAGGAAAATAGAAAATTACAGTTAAAATAATTCATTTATTGTTACTTTAACTGGAAAAATAAAAATTATGTGTAGTAAAGCCTTCGTGAGGGATGAGACCACTCCTGTGCCATACCCAATATTTAATAGCTATCTACCCGAAGCAGAGATGCAACGACTTCATCCCCGTTTTGCTGGTTCGTCCTGTCGTATTTAATTTATATACATGTTATATCTTTCTGTTATTAGGACGATTGAACCGTGTGTGTTTATTAAACAAATTAATCAGCCTTTATGTTTGTCGTTTGATCACTTATCCGCCTAGCTTATTAACAGAGCGCATAACATTAGGTATAATTCAACAGAGTTAGCGCTATTTGCGTTTGTAACAGTTGTTTGCACAGCAGACATAAGGCGTCTAAATTATACCTTCGTTAAATGTAAAAAACTGCTAAATGCCTCTCAATATACATTTCTTCTTATGTATCAATCTACATTTGGACGTGACTCATACATAAAAAAATATAATCACATGACAGGTTGTAAGCCAAATATTTTGACAACTGCGCAGCGATGTGCACTTGACAGTTTCTCACGCCTGTTTGTTTGTCGTGCACTTGACGAATATTAAACGTGACTTAGCCTAGAACTTCTGATGATAACGCAATTTAATATCGTAATATGCGTTACACGGTTCACGCGTACGCACGTATAGGTACATTAAATACTAAATTGAATATAGAAACTGAATACGCGTTTCCTAGTCCACCATTAGGTTGGGATAGGTCCAGAGGATGATGGCATGTACTTCTACTTTAGATTTCTTTACCTATCTACTAAATAATTTGCGGCAATCTGCAATTTTTCTGATTTTTTCGGATGTTTATTTTAAGCGGTACTCTCTTAATTTCAGGTGATTCGCTTGCGCACATTCTCTATTTTAAAAAAATGCCTTTATACGACATGTAAAACATCAACATCACTACTCAAGCGCGGTGACTATTGACTAAACGTTCATTTGGAAATTCTATAACAAGCACTGGCCTTCAAAATGCCAATAGATGGTTGGAAGCAAGTATTATATGGCAACATTACGAAGACATACATGATGCTGCGCAAGATTGTTGTATTTAAAAAAGCCTGGGTCACACTTCCTCCTATTGATCCGTTATTAACAATATTGTGAAAATATCACGACTCTTTGTCATATAAGTAAAAGGTACAGCGAAATAGGAGTCCTGATAGCTTCACATTCTGGTAGGAGGCATGCGGACATGCCTATTATAAGCATCCTTGGTACTTAATTAAAATACTATCAAGATCAATTGTGCCTGGGTCTACAAATATGTCACTTTAGCAAAGAGACGATGAGCGATCGCCGTGGGCAGCCGCGGGCAGACGCGGGCGTCGTGACCGTACGCTCGCACAGTTTTAGCGACACAAAGTTCCACGAACAACCGTTACACACTGTGCACTTTTGTTCACAACCATGTGAACCAATAGCTAATTAACATTACTAACTCTGCGCACCGTGAATGCCATGTCGTCTATTCTTTAAGGCCTGAACATTTTTTTTCGCCCACTTTCCTTCGTGTTCTCATTCTATACCTCTTTTATCGAGGTAATTAAATAGCTTTCAAATTGTAATTTTTGCATATAATTTAGTACATAAGCTGTGTAAAATATTATGTTGTGAATCCATTGAGCTTAAAAAGTCCACATCATCGCCCGTCGATTCATCTTTGTTACTGTTAATAAGATTAAGCTCGTATAAGGCTTAAATAATTATTTTAATAAATGACTTTGTTTAAATCAAAATGGTCCATAATACAGCCAAGCGGTCAGTGACTTGTGTAAATTTGCCTTGAGAAATACACATTATTTTTCATAGCAAAATAAAACAGTATTGTGACAGTTATAGTAACAGAATGTTTTTGAATGAATACAGATTAAAAATCTCGAATAATCTCGCTCACCGAAATAATATATCTATCAAACAGTAATACATTACTAATCATCTATCGTGGAATAAGGTAAAGTTTTGAACGTGTACTATCTACAAATATATATTAATATTAGTCATAATAATAAATGAAATTAATTGTTAGATATCGATAGTTTGCACCTAAGACCTTGAGCTGAATGAACATCATTACAATTATATTCTGAAGACCACTAGGCGGTGGAAACGCTATTCCAAGTTTCAAGTCGCTCTCCATCCAGTAGTGCCGGCGTCGCGGCGTCGCGCGTTCATGTCGCGCTCCGATAAATAAAAGTAACAATAAAAAAGTTTTGTGTGTGTATACAATAAGTGTTAATAAAATATTAACGTCTATGAAAAAATCGGTCATACGTATTGGTGCTCTGATGACGGCCGTAATATTCATTAACCTTGTATTTGAAATAAATTTAATTAATAGGTAGTGTTGTTCCAATTTAACAAACAAAAATAAATAATTCCTTTGCCCATATGTTATGTTACAAATATAGTGTATATTATCCGATAATGTGTTTTTTTTTTTTTTGAAAGTTGTGTTTCATGTATTTTTTTATTTGATTACATATATTTGTAAGTTTGTCGAGGATTGCGAAGAGTGCAATGCAATAAACACTTAGCGCGGTAAAGGCATTTGCATAAGAATTTCGCGAACTACCTTGAAATAATTATCTCTAGTGTTATTCAAAACAAACTTCGAAATTGTACGCCTATTGACTGCACGTTCTTACTCAATCTGTAGAGAATTGATGTGAAAAATATTAGACATTTATAATTTACTTTTACATAAACCTAATTATAATTTATTTTTGATAAGGTAATCATCAAAATCAATCAAAATTATAATATATGGTTATTATCAAACTATAGAAGTAATTTTCATTTCAAATTTAAATAATAACACGACCATAATTCGTACAACTTCTATTAAGTTTGGTAAAATATGGCGTAAACGGTATCTAATTATCTTTTACATGTATTTGTTGTATATAAGGCTGTTGACGTATTCAAGTCCATCTTCTATTCGACACGCGTGACGCACAGCTCCATAACTGCTTGCATTTCCGTTGGCTTAATCCGTATTAGGGCGCGGACAAATTGGATGACTCCGATAATAAAATTCGATTCCATATCAAACATGCCAAGTTACCTAACTTGTTATCTAATCTAAAAAGGGACATACTCGGAACAGCACGTTGGTCCTAACTTATTTTTCTACACGAGTCTATTTTACTTCTCTGCCCACTCCTTTAAATCTTACTGTTGCGTGAGCTTACTAATTTATATTCAAGTTAATAATACCATTTTAAAACATAACAAGTCAATATTACTATTTTTGGACTGAACGATTAGGATAGGTCGACCCGAGGGCATAATAAAACGTCTCAAAACAACTTTTCTTTAAAACGTAATGAAAAGTTATTTGAGATGACAAAAGTCGTACTCGGATTACAACTTTTATAGATCAATGGAAGTGTCGGATCGCGTTTGTAAACATTCTATAGCCTAACATTCGTCCATCCATCCAGCTTATTCCATAATGCTCTCGACTAATACCCAATGTACTATATCTGGTTATGGACAGATTATGAACAGCAGTCACCATCATAGTAGTATTACATCGGGTATTAGTCAAGATCATTAAGGAATAAAGTTAAACATACCCTGCTCTTATGACCAAGAAGAGCGGGGACGAATGCAATTATAGTGGGATTAAAATACAAATCTGTTGATCTACGGTCCAAATAGTATTATATTATCTGTATTATAACGGTAATAAAATGAACTGATAATGTCGTGTCGTGCGGAAGCGGTGCACTTTTTTCCATATTCTCGGAAGAACATTGCGTGCTCATGCACCGAACGCTACCGATGGATGCATTCCTGGTATTCACGTCTTACACGTACGCGCCACAGAGCACGCATCTCTTTTCAACTAGATTAACACTATAAAACAAGCGGCTTTACACTCGCCCAGTTATTATCGTTCCGTTACTAAATAAATGTTATTGAAAACTATTGACCGTGATTGAGTTGTTTTCTTGTACATAAAGAAATTAAATAAAGTGCTGGATCAAGAAATAATTTTATAAGCTGACTGCCAGTGTAATCAAATTTATAAATCGTTTTTTCGTTCACAGCTCTAAATATAAACTAGATTGCCCAAATCGGATGTATGACCCGGTTGAAATGGCAATTTTTCATTTAGCGATCGAGTCTTTTACGGGAGACATGTGGTCTGCTAGCCACTGAGGCCGCATTTGGTCAGCGGCGCACGAAGGCCAAGGTCTCATCCGCGCTGCTAACCCGGTATAAAACGCTTAGAGGTTAAACGGAAAATAAACGTCCATTGTAATAGATTATGTTTAAACTAATTGTACTGAATTTTTTGAATTAATGAAATCGTTATATTCATTTATAACTTTTGTTACATAATGAGTTAAATAAATTACACAACAAAAATGCGCATTAATTCCGAGATATCTCACTTATTAATGAAAGTTGTTATCGAGAACTTCAGTGAGTTGTCGATGTTTTTGGATTGGTTATGTGGGTGTATACTTTAATATAGGTATGCCCATAAACGATGGTCGGTGTCCTACTTGTAGCTCCCGACATAGTGAAGTATTACGTAGTACATTACTATTTCTCGGTTTAAAGGGTGTCTGAATTTTGTATACTTGAGAAGCTTAACGATCCACACAATAAAGCTGATCTTTACGAAAGCCAGTCAAAGAAGCACTACTACGTATAATAATCATGTATCATCTCAGTTTTAATTGACGCTGTCATTATTCAATAAAAAAATAGTTTATTGATATTTAATCGTTTCACAACTTTATGAAGTAAGTCGGTGAAATCGAGTGCATGTCAGTGATGTGAGGATCTGCGGTGATGGCAGTGATGATGGAGGAGTCAGAGGCTGGTGCGCCTGTACCGCCGCCGCGGGTCAAAAAGCTGGCTCGCTTAGCGGCCCGGGAGAAACGAGACCAAAGATCTGTTACTTGGGTAATTATTTCAATAAGTAGTGCTTTGTAAAAAAAAAATATTTATAAGTGTACTAGCTGACCCGGCAAATATCGTTCAGTCTAAGAATCAATTTATGTTGTGTTACTTTATTAGCTGTCGGTATTAATTGCTGGATGGCTTATAAACGAATCGATCCCTTCATTGAAAGCACATTGAGCTTGAGAACAGTGGGTGTCGACCAAAGGGGGTGGTCACATCAAGCGAACAGTCCCGACATCACGCATCGGTGTGAGACCCGCGTTTGATTTCGAACACATTGGTTTTTTAATCAATTACTCCTAAAATGATCATCTCCATTATCTTTGAAGCTGGAGCATTCGGTTATTTGACTAAACCCATAAACATACCACAAATTAAATGCTAAAAACAGAAATTTGTGCTGGAGAATTTTCTCGTAATTAGCCCAATCAAGACCAAGGTTAAATATTTAGACGTAACATTCGAGAACATTCTTGGTTTCAGTTATTAAATGCACGCAAGTGAGGTATACAGTGAACGTAGTTTCTCGTTTAATGAGATTGTTTTAAAGTCAGTTATACAAACTGAACGTGGTGAATGTTGTAGTGAAACATACGTAAAAGTATTATAAACATTAAAGTGAATGGAAAAGTAGCATGCTTTAACGTTCTCATACTTTTCACATCTATAGCTTCCAATTATTTTCTCAATATAATATTACTGGTTATTAAAACAGTTACCGTGATCTAGTATAACAGAAGTAGAAATGATGCGAATTGAACCGAGACTTAATGGTCTCAAATGTGACAACGGGTGTTCTCGCCATATCGTCATCAACTAAAAGTCGTCTACTACTGCACGTAGCATTTAATTATTTTACAAACTAAATGTTAATAACTATGGTTCAGTACTTTGGTTTAGAAATGTTGGTAGACGGGGTTTACTTTACATTTAAATAAATA